>BJBW01012875.1:17409-169566 GCA_004320125.1 Scolopax mira | reverse complement strand
AAAAAAAAAAGAGCAGAAAACAAAACACACAGGAGGAAAAGAATGTGGCGTCGACTAATTTAAACCAGTTCGAGTGGAAGGGCTGTCAATTCTTTAAGTAAATGATGCCGTGTTGATTCAGATGTTTCTCGCTGTAATTGCTGTCTGAGGGGGAACGGCGGCTCCAACCCGCAGCCGGTGCGGGAGGGAGCGGGCGGGAACGGCCCCGCTTCTCCCCTCGCTCCCCGGCCAGAGGGCTTCACATCCCCCGGGCTAGCAGTCTTTGCGGGCTCCTGGCCACGCTGTCTGGATGGGGAAGAAGCTAAAAGGCAGCGGGAAAGGACATGCACCCCTGATGAGGATAATCCCCGCTTTCCCCCCTGGATGTACCCAGGCAGATTTATCTATCAATCACGCTTTTTATTGGGTGTCACCAGCTGGGGTGTTGGGAGAGAAGTGCATGTTAAATGATGCCATTAGATTCTAGTGCAACAGGCAGAGACGAGGTAATTGGCAGCAATTCTCAGACCCAGTCCGGAGACCTGTTAATCTGTTGCCACCAGCACTCAGCCAGGGGAAAAAAAAAGCAAAAAAAAAAAAAAGCTGCATAACGGAGAAAAAGTCTTTACTTATTTCAGATCTGGTCAGCTCGTTAATGTTCAACTCATCAAGAAAGAAGGGTTCTGGGGGAACCCCCGTTCCAGTCAATCAGACCGTCACTCCATTTGCTGAGTGTAATACACTGTCCGTGGTTTAATTTGTTCCCCCCAGGTTTTTTGGCTCTTTTTGGCCCCTTCTTCCTTTGGATTTGGCGTAAGATTTGGCAGCAGGGTGTTGGAAGAACAAACCAGAGGGTCTCTGCAGAGCAGGGAGCACTGCTCAGCAGCTCTGCCTTTGCAATTCCTGGCCAGAAAGCGGAAAGTTTGGGAGGTACACGCAGGCCTTCACCCCTCCGGAGACTTGGCTCACATAAACCTCCCTCCTTCATTCATAATAAAGCCTGGAAGGAGTTGCTGTCCCGCTTGTGCAGGCAGGACTGTTTGGGTGGAAGGCTTTGTACAACCCTTGGATCCCGGACCAAACATCCACAGTGGCTGGAAATGTGAAAAAGAAGCTTAAACAGGCTGACAGCAATTGTTTTAAAACAATTCCTTCCCAAGGTTACTTTGTGTCTGAGGGAAGAGACACTCGGGTAGCTTAAAGGAAAACAGATTTTTAACAGGTGACTTGGAATCAGCGGTGTTTTGAAGAGCTCAGGGTAGAAACCACAACTCCCCCCCTAATTTAAAAATGTTTTACAGAAAAGGGCAATTAGATGGGAGCCACAGAATCACTGTCAGGATGTACTTTTTCATCACTAAGCAGGGGACACAAAGTGTGTTTGAGTTTGCTTTATTTTATTGCAGCTTTCCAGCCTTCCTTGATTTTTTTTATTTTTTTTTTAAACTGAAAGAATTATGAGAACTCCCTAAAAATGGTCTTGTGTTTTTACCGCAAATACAGAGCTCAGACCAGTGGCCCTTACTCGACAAAACCAGTCACTGTTTCTGAAATGGCTGCTGGGTGTCACACAAGTAGATCCAGACTATTTTCTATTATTCATTAATATTTCAAGCAGGTAAATTTAAGACTTTTTCGTTGCTGATGTGCTGTTCTCTGTCTCTCACACACACGCACCCAGACAAGAGCTACTTAGAACACACTTGGATTCGAGTCCAAATCAATGAATAAATTACACAGATGGGTTTCATTGCTTCTATATTTGCTACATATAACAAATCAGCAAAAATTTTTCAGCTCATTAGAAGGGACAATACAATGTTGGAGGGGTCAAAGGCAAGCATGAAAGAAATGTTCATTTTTTCCTGTGTTGTGACTGACGTCTGGCTGAACAACTGTGGTTTATACCAGACCTTTCCCTTAGTATAACACACTTCTGCAAATCTTGTGAGAAAGCTCACAACATTAAGACATGACAGAATTAAAAATAACTCCCTTAAAAAGACTAAATTACATGTTTTGGAAAGTTCCCTCTATGTGCATCTCGTGACACTATTTTAATGCTGAGGAATTGTCTTTTTTTTTTACAAGAATCAACTGCAATCCAGTAGCAGCTAAACCATTCCCGTGGGTATATGTAACGTATTTTGGCTCTACATTAAGGACCAGTAAATCTACATGCTCTAAAATAAAGGTTTTACATTTTACGTTACAAATGAAGATCAGTAAATTGTGAATATTCATATTCACAGCCCTTGTTCCACGCTGGCCCTTTTTCTTAGTGTTTTTAGAGTGATACAAAATACCCGTCTTTTTCTGCCTATCTGTTGTCACCCCAGAGTTATTAATTCAAGATATGATTGCTCTTCTGAATGGAGCCACCAGGTCAAAACATTAGAAACCTTTCTGCTTCTGGCCCAGGGATGAGGAATGATGGAAAGACAGCAAGTCAGCTTTGCCTGGAAAGGGATGCAGAAATCTGTGCAAAGCTTTTAGCTGTTACGCTGAGACTGGTGGGAGAAGTCGCCTTTTTTTTTGATTTTTTGATAAACAGGACTTACACATGGTGATAAATGAGGCTGCCTGGTGTCACAACTGGTGTCAGAAGCCTTTACATCCACTGCTGGGATGCCAATGCAGGGGGAGCCCTTTCAGCTGCTGGCACAGCAGACCTGCTACTGGTGATTTTAAGGTGCTCAGGGTACAAGTACATCCCCTTGGTTCTACATTCCTGTGGCTATTTCAGTCTAGGTTGTTTGGTTTTTGTGCTGCTGACTGATATAGGCTCTGTGATTCATACATGGCCCAGAAAATCCTCTGTATACCACAAAGACCGTTCCCAATTATGCATCTCTTGGACCATCTCCATTTAAGGAGAACCTCTTCCAGAGACACTGATCCACTGCTGATCTGTACAGCCAGCAATTTACCCATGGGAAGGTTGGTGTGGCTCCTTCATTTCTCTGTACATGACCATTCCCAAATCTTTCCACTGTCTCAGGGACACACTCACCCACGTGCATTGCTTTTGCAGAACACAGAGCCTGACACTGAACTCGTTTCCTCAGCATGTGCAAAACTCCTTTCAGAACTTGAAATTTCTGGTCTTTTCCTTATTTAAGTTCTACTTAGAATCTAAGTGAGATATAGGTAACAAGTTGGGTGGCTGGAACTAAAATGACCTTTCTTCCAATGAGTGACAACTGCACATCATGGGAAAGGTAAGGGTTTTCCATGGGAACCTGAGTCACAGACCACTTAAGAAAACATGGAAGTATTTTATCAGGTTCTGGATCGACCCAGAGTTATGCAAGGAGGACTACACGAGCACTGGCCCCCACGTGTTCAATGTATTTTGATGTGACCTGTGATACAGTTCTGAGTGGCAGCTGGAGTCCCCACCATGGCACAGAGCCCTGCTGGGGGTGATGCTCACAGGGACTGCTACCCAACTGGCCCAATCCCCAACTGCCACACTCAATCTGGTTGGGAAATTTGGGTTATGCCAACTGAAAACCTGTCCCCAGGGCATAAAGACTGGGAATTGACCTTCAGAGCCCAAATACCTATCAAGGAAAAGAGCCCCTTTAGCCTCTGAGAAGAGGGGAGACCAAGTGGACCACCCTGATACTATCTGCCCCCCGGTAACCTCTGGCAGAGAGTGTGTGTGAGACAAGCAGGGGAGCTGAATATCTGCTCACAGGTATCTTCAAGCCAGTTAGGCAAACCAGAGAGACAAATCCTTTTGCTCTGTTATTTGTGCAGCACCTAGCACAGAGAAGTCCTGCTCCGTTGCTGGAGCTGCCAGGGGCTTCTCCAGTACAAATAATAAGTATGTAATGCATCTGCTGGAGAGCTCACGAACCTTTCATGTTATTTATGTACTAATCTGAACAGCGTGGGCCAGATTTTGATTTTAGTTATTCTGGAGTAAATGAGATACGGGTTTGGCCTTGCATCCCCAAGATCTATAGTCAATCAGTGTTTCTAATGTGCTCATCATGGAAATATCTTGGCATTGTGTGGCTGGCCCACTTCATTGTGACTAGAATAGCAAAGCATTATATTAAGCAAACAGAACAGTTTGATTTATAGATTTGTGGTAAGAATAGTTCAGTTTTCCAGGGTGTTCAATTTAATTAACATTCTCCAGGGAAAAAACTGCTATTGTTTCCCTAACCACATGCCTTCCAATACAAAATAAACTCTTGCTGGTGTGTATGTGCTGCTTAATTATCCTAAATGGTTCCTTTTGAAAGTTGTCTATTGACCTGCTTCTACACTTCACAAGTGGAGCATATCCTATTCACTCAAGAGTGTGTATCTACCTGCACTTAGCAAGAAAGAGATAGGAGCTGAATTTTAACACCGCTAAAACAAGAATGCAACCTGCTGCATGTGGCATTCCCAAGTGGTCTGTGTGAATAAGGCTGCAAGGAGAATTTATAAAGCCACGTAAATTGCAACAATACCTGTTAAGTGCTGATTCCAGCCCCTGTTGGATGTTTGCAGATGTCTGGGGATAATGCTACAGCAAGGGGCTGTGCCTGGATGCTACCGGGGTGCAAAACACGAGAGCAGGGGACAATCTGTGTGTTTGGCCCCTAGAGAACCAAATCCCACGACCAATATCCACTCCCAGCAGCTCCATGCTTTTGCTGTGCTGGTTTTCAGAGGGGTGAGCTGCAGGAAAAGCAGGTCCCAGGCACTCTGGTCACCCCTTGCTCGGAGCGGCTGTGTAAATCCCGCTGCCTTTCCCACCACCGTGGCGTCTGAGCCGCCGTCTCCACCTTCCAGGCGCTCTAGTTGCTTTTCAAGAGCTCCAGGATTCAGAAGAAGGAGATGGTGGAGCTGCCTCGACTCCATTTATTCCAGCGCTTAAGTGGAAACAGAACTGGGCCCAGTGAGCAGTGCAGTGTGGGATGACAGGAGGGCGAGTTTTCGCGTAGTTGAGTCAGTAGTGAGAGCTGGCTGTAGCCGGCTCTGACTGAACACAATAAACAATTCCACTTGCAACATACTGTACTATTTAAGGGCTCAGAGATGCCAGTGGGAGTTTTGCCTGAATAGCAGGCGAATAACAGGTCCTTATTCTTTATCTTGTCTCATGAAATATCACAGCCCCCCATGTGCTGCCGAGGCCGATAACGATAAGGTGATAAGAGGGAGCTGGGGAGGGGAGAGTGGAGCAATGGGGCAGCTCTGCTGCCTCCCCACTGCCTGGGACACCATCTCCCTCCAGCTGGAGACTTCCCATCCGTGCTGGAGCCTCCTGGAAGATGCTCAACGGACGGCATTGCGTGGGCCAGGGAAACGACGCAATTAGGCCCTAGAAGCTATGGATTAACTCCATAAAGTAGATGACACGATTGCAATGGTTCCCTTCAGGTTTAACATCTATTCATCTCTGCCACTGTCTCTCCATTAGTTTTGCTTTTCGATGGCACCATCCCTTTTATTTTATTTATTTTATTTTATTTTTTTCCTTTTGTGTAAAAAAAAAAAACCCTCCAAATTTTAGGGAAAGATTAGAAATGTTTTTCTCTGCTGTGCAATGTCCAAGCAATTTATTGAATGGTCTCAGAAAACAAGCTATGTTGCTCTCCTCCTGCAATACTGTTGATTCAAACAAAAAAGCAACAGGTTAAAATGTATTCGTATGCTCATTCATAAGATATTATAAAATAAAACTTGTCAAAACAAGCGGCAGATTTCTTCCTAATATTATTGTGTATAGTTTTCATAAATGTGGAAGCAGCTTTTCTGAGCAGCATATTTTAAACACATCTAAATTATATTAAAAGTCAAGGCCCAATTTGGTAACAAGCTGTGAGACATCAAGGGTTCTTTTAATTAAGAATTAAGAATTCACGCTGGAAAAATGTATGTCACAAGACATATGAATAGACGCCTCCATGTTTACTAACCCTTTGCTGCCCGGTCATTGATTTATGGTTAAATGTGCATCAACAGAAAATGATTCAGATGAAGCCCTTGACTCCAAATAGCCATTTGGGTCTCTTCGTTAGTACACAGTGCTCCGAAACAAAGCAGCATCAGCAAAGATGCCTGAGGTTTGATTTGAATTTTCCTCTAGTTGACTGATACTATTTATACCCTGGGCTAATCAGAACCAGGGCTGTTTCATCATACTAAATGTCAGGAAAAATATATCATGTGCATCAAGGGAGAAATCTTGGCCCCACTGAAGTCAATGGCAAAACTCCCATTGATTTCATTGGGGCCAGGATTTCACCCTGAATAAAAACTCATGTTTTATACACAGTTTAAATAGCAATGGGTTTATCTGCAAGTGTTTTTAAGAATTGTTTTGGGGAAAAATGTGTTACTGAAATGCAATTATGTATTTATTTAGCCGTTACAGAGCAATTGATGTTTTCACAATCAGTACAAACACATTTAAGTAGAGTACCTCAAGACTGAATTTGCATGAAGTGCAATTGGGCAACAATTAGAAGATGTTAACTGAATGTGATTCAATGCCTTCAAACACAGTTTCACTAACAAGCTCCTGTGTTTGCATCTGGATGATCCAAATGTGAATATTTTTCCTTCTGGATGACGTAATAGCTCACCAGGACTCCAGTGCAACGGATGTAATGTATTTGATTTGACGAGCCTGTTGGACATGAGGAGGAGATTGCAGTTGTCTCTCTGTCTTGCTCTCACACTAATTGAACCCAGCCCCAGGGACTACCAAGGCTTGATGGGCTTGAACAGCCATGGAGAAGACCTACTGTCTTTGGTGGTGTCCACAGGAGGTGGACAGGGTGTCACTGTGGGCTTGGAGCACCATCAGAAAGGTTTGGGGAAGCCCTCAACTCCAGCCCTATTCTTCTTTTAAATCAAAGGATTCTTGTCTTTCCTTGTTAGCACAATAAATGAGCAAAGTGTTAGGATTTGTAAGCTTCCATATTTGTAAGCCACATTCTGCGGAGACAATTCACAAGCAGAAAAATAAGCTTGTTTTCACTGGCTAATTAGTTCATGGTGCGTATTTCTTCAGCTGTGTACTTAATACTTCTAAAAGTGTCATGGGATCAAGAAACTAGTTTTCCTTTCAGTGAGAAGAAGAGCCAGTGGAAAAAAAAAACCTACATTTTGACCGGATCTATTCAAGCTGATTAATTTTTCGCAATTTTGTCTGAAAACCACATTGTGGCATCACTTCAGCACTAACTGCCCATCCTGCACAGACACCATCAGTTCCTGAAATACTTAAGTTTCCTGTGAGCTTAGAATGGGTCCCTTCCAAGTATTCACTCAGTCTGATCTTGTTTAAATTATGTGAATGGACAAAATTATAGCCTTTGATGCTATGTTGCGAAAACATTTAATCTATTTTGTTTTTAGCTTTCCTTTGACTGGTACGAGAAACAAAGCATGGGAAAATAGGCAAATCATGACTTATGGGTGAGTGGCTAGTCACATTTGGAGCTAATTTGTTTTCCAAACATTTATACTTCCTAAGAAGCAGTTTCTCCAAAAGAATAGCTCCTGGAAGTGGGTACAGTACTGGTTAAGAGGAAAACACGACAACTGATGTAGTCACCTCGATTAAGGTCCTGTCCAATTAAGTTTAACAAGACAGGGTTAGAGAACCATCCTAAAATATACAGAAGAGAGGAAAATATTAAAGAACAAAGAAGCCTCTGGTCTCAAAGGACCAGAGAAAAGAATTTCAAACCGTCTTGACAAATAAGTATAACCACAGCTTGATGGAAAGACAAAAATGGGATAACTCTGGCTCTGAGGATTTGTACTGAGACTAAAAAAGCAAACAAAAAATTAATACTTTCACTTTTAGGCCACTAACTTGAATCCATAAATCAGTTATTCACAATCACCTGATAGTTATCGAACATACCTTCTCTGGCACAAACTGGGGATCTCAATACCAGCTTTAGGAGACATATGACAGTATTCAAACAAAACACAATATTCTGCTTGACATTATCATTGGCCATCTCCATGGAAAGGCCAGAGAACTAATGGAGTGAGGAAACAATAACAATAAAGATTCCAGCAATAGTTAACGTTATATTATTTATTATTATTGTTACTACTACTACTACTTTACAAGAGGAAATGATATAATTTTCTGAGGATGGCAGCACTTACACAATCAAATGGGATTCCTGTAAAGCAGGTCTGAGATGCAAACTGTGATTGGATTAGGAAAACATCTGTGGGCGCTGCTCTCTTGGCTAACACCAGGGACTGAGCCAGGGTTCTCTGTCCTCCAGAGCTAACAGCACCAGAATGAAGAGTCCTACCTTTATAGCCAGGGATTTTGGCAGCTCCCTTCCCCTCCCCTGCCCTGGGCAGCTATTTTTGCACCAGGTCTGCCTTTGCTTTCCCATCTTCTCTGGGTTAGCAGAACAAGACCATCGCCAAAGCCCATCACTCCTACCTCCTCATGGTCGCTTCACTGATGTTTAAAAAGAGGATTGTCACCAAATCCGTGATAAGGGTTGGAACTTAACACTTCATCATTCCTCCATTGGCCCTAAGGTGGTAATTTAAATGAGTTTTGTATTCTGTGCTGATTTATGGTGGCTAAATTAATGTAATAAAACTTCCCAGGCCCTTTTCATGTGTATTATTGATACAAACATTCACTAAAAGAAATGTGAAAATCCATCTTTGTGAGCTTTAATGCTTGATGGTGGCATCTGTTTTTCATTTAACAAGATGACTGAAATGAGTGTAACTACAAAAAAACTCAAAGAGCCAAATGTGTACATATCATTGCGCAAAAACGGAGATTTCATCACTCGCTGATAATCAGCCCTGATTTATTTGAAGAGACTTCTAGGGTCTGACTTCACTTCTCACCCAGGCCTTGAGTTCAGCAGGAGTTTTTCTTAGGCAGGGTCTTCAAGATCTGACCCAGACATATCCATTTGCAACAACACCCCCTGGAAAGGAGGTGTAATAGCAGAGTTAATCAGAAGAATTTAAGTTTTCATTCACTCATGGCCTGCTGCACTTTGACATACCTTTAAGACATTTACCAAGTGAATATCTTTTGAACTATCTTATGACAAAATGGCCTGTTTGTGGAATGACAGCCTGTACGGGTGTGGAAAGACTACCTTTTATCACACATTGTGTGTGAAGATGGCATGAAAGATTAAAGAATGAAGATATCTGAAAACAAGAGTGTGTGTAGTGCATTATTCAGCACCACAGAAACACGGAGAAGAGGAGAGTCTCTGGAGATGGGGTTGATTGTGAGTGTTGTTAAGACCAGTTGATGCTGAAGCTGTCTGGACCAGTGCTTGTGGTCAGGAAGGATGTAGAAGAGATGCTGACCTTCCTACATACTGCACATGTCTTTGTATGTGAATTCATCACCAACGCACAAATAGGACAGCACAAGTGTAAGCTCTGTGTGTGGTGATGGAATACCATCAGTTCAATAAAGAGCAAAGAGTTATCTCCACAGATACAGAGAACCTGAGGGACAGGATGTCATCCAGAGGGACCTGGACAGGCTGGAGAGGTGGGCTCAAGTAAAACTCATGAGGTTCAACGGGAGCAAGTGCAGGGTTCTGCACCTGGGCCAGAACAATCCTCGCCATCAGTACAGACTGGGCAACGAGTTATTAGAAAGCAGCCCTGAGGAAAGGGACTTGAGGGTGCTGATGGACGAGAAGCTGGCCATGAGCAGGCAGTGGGCACTTGCAGCCCAGAAGACCAATCCCATCCTGGGCTGCATCAAAAGAAGTGTTGCCAGCAGGACCAGAGAAGTGATTCTGCCACTTCGCTCTGCTCTGGTGAGACTTCACCTGGAGCACTGTGTGCAGATCTGGAGCCCTCAACAGAAGAAGGACATAGACCTGGTGGAACGGGTCCAGAAAAGGGCCACAAAAATGCTCAAGGGGTTGGAGCCCTTCTGCTCCGAGGACAGGCTGAGGGAGCTGGGGTTGTTCAGCCTGGAGAAGAGGAGGCTCCGGGGAGACCTAAGAGTGGCCTTCTAGTACCCGAGGGGGCTACAGGAAGGCTGGGGAGAGTCTGTTTACAAAGGTCTGCAGTGACAGGACAAGGGCTAATGGCTTTAAACTGGAGAAGAGCAAATTTAGATTAGACATTAGGAATAAGTTCTTTCCAATGAGGGTGGTGGAGCACTGGAACAGGTTGCCCAGGGAGGTGGTTGAGGCCCCTTCCCTGGAGACATTCAAGGTGAGGCTTGATGAGGCCCTGGGAAACCTGGTCTAATTGGGAGTGTCCCTGTGACTGCAGGGGGGTCGTATTAGGTGACCTTTGAAAGTCCCTTATCTTCCAGATGATTCTATGATTCTATGAGTCTATGATTTCCAGAAAAAGAAACAGTGCAGCTTTGTTGTGCCAGATGGGCATCAGGTTTAAAGGGCATCACGGGCAAGGCAAATATGACTGCTATCCCTTTTTCCCTGGCACAGCACTCCAGTAGCTGAGTCGAGACTTTGCTTTTGCACTGATTTCCCCTTGCTTTCCTGCATCAGTGCCTTTCCAGCAGAGACCCACCCAAATGCCCAACAACATGAGCTGAATGCTGTCTTGGAACAGTTTCTTGGTGTAACTTGCACAAAATTGTGCTGACTTTGTACTCATGAGTAATAAGACAACCATAATGGTTGGACAAACTTCATGCCAAATTCATCAGTCTGGCAACGGCAATGACATCATTCCAAGTGCCACAGTGAGCTGTTCACCATCCCAAAACAGGACTAGGAAGCCATTGAGTCAGGATGTGCCCTTCAGAGGTTGCCCAGATATTCCAGTAGCTTTTCCTCATGATGCTTCTTTCCAGTTCTGCTTAACATGCAAAAATTACAGTTGTATGACTGTGGAACATAATAGGGCCAGCTCCTTAGGAATTTTGGATCTGCAGCTTTCAATGAGCCTTGGGGGAGTTGCCCAGGCTCAGAAGACATCCATCAGGTCCTTACTCCAAACAAATCCTCCACCATCTGCCTCATTCCACACCCTCTGAAGCCAGTGGGAGTCCAACCGGATAATTCAATAGAAATTGGCCCAAGACTCACCTAAAAACACACCTGTTTCTTACCGCATAAAGTGATAAGCTGCAAAGGTTTGTTTTTTAATTGGACACTTAATACCAGCTTTGGCAGGTGATTAAACTGTGATTTACTTCCAAGGGAGATAAGAAGTAAATTTCTAAGGAATTCTGGATAGGTGGTTAACAGCACAGTAATTATATGGAGACATTTTTGGAAGAACTGGGCAAGTTAGGGGAGAATCAGACATAAATAAGGGAGTTATTTTTCTTCCTACACTCAGAAGACTGTATGAGATTAGAAAATGACAGAAAAAATCAGAGCAGTGTTTAAGTAGTTAGAAAATAAGAGATTCTAAGTGGACATAAAAATTGCCTAACAAATGCTTAATAAGGAGCCATCAAGGAATGTATTTCCACTTCAGCTGAAACAGAAGTGGCCAGTGCTATCAGTCAGAACATCAATGTATACAAATCAAACAATGCAGCTTAACTATCTCCCATGGGTAAAATAAAGAGGCATGAAATAGGGACCTGTCAGTCTTTGAGACCTTTATTAATGACAACCACAGTTTAAGGAGCATGGGTTCTCCTTCCTGCAAACAGAAAGCTACAGCACTCCAGTAAGAAAGCAAACATTTCATTGCCTGTAAAGCAAGGTTATATTTCAGAGGATAAAAAAAAAAAAACCAACTACATGACTAAAAGGAGATTTCGGACACTAATAAAGCATTTTTGCCTTTTACATAATATCAGTATAATATTCTCGAATCTTGCATTAAAATTCTGTAACTGCCATCGTGGCAAAGAAGCAATTGTGAAAGAGAACAGCTCAGACTGGTCAAAGAATGGATGTAATCTGCCACGTTTGCCTGGCTTCCCCACAAGTTTTTGGTATTTTGCAAGGAGAAATTAAAGTAAATTTTCAACTGTATGTTTCTGTCTGCCTCAGGGAGATTATTTCAGGTGTCCTTCAGTTGATATCAACCATACACCTCCACGCAGAAGGCATTTTAAGTACTGCTGTTTGGATAACTCTGTGAAGACAAGATGGGGACCAGAATCCTTTACCCTCAGCATCCCCTCGTGGATCGTAGGTATTGCTTTGGACACACGTAACAGTGGCTGGACGTGGCTACTGTTTTGGGCCAGACTACCTTGACTGAACTTTCCTTTTCCTCTAGTTTTCTTGTGTTTTCACAAATCCAATAGGAAATGTTGACTCTGATGGAGAATTCTGCTCTGCCCCTTCAGCACCGTATACCAGCCACGAATGGAAGACGGTGATTTTGAGCCCATCCTCTCAACTCACCTCTGGTGTGTGTGTGTGTTACACCAGAGCCTCCAGGCAGCTTAGTGTCTCATCAGTCCATGAGACCCTGGTATCCCTTCAAGCAATTCCTTTGTCAGCCAGTGGTCTGCTGGGTTTACTGGCAATTGGATCATTTCTACCTTGTTTTTCACAATCCATTGCTAAAACGGATGTTCACCGGGGCTACAAAGACAGGCAGTCTCAGACACAACTCAAAGGGGCATTGTACCTGTCTCCTGATAGTTCTAAGTTAACGATTTTTCACATGACAAATAAATATTTCTTCTTTGTCCTTTCCCTGGGAATACTGAAAAGAGCAGCATCCTGTGTGTTTTGTGTAACTAGGTCAAAAGCTGCAGCAATTATATAATAATGGCTTGGAAAGGCAGTATTTCAGGACAAGGTGTTTCAAGGCAACAACTTCAGTCGTGAGAATGACAATGGTATTTATTGCAGGAAATCCCTTGCAAGAAAAATATCTGCCTATTACAGACAGCAATAAAGTAAAAATTTTGCCTTAAGCATATTTCTTCCTAAGGCAGATCAGTAAATATCTGAGCTGCAGAAACATTAAAATACCTGTAACTAGTAAGAATTTACAGTTCTACAAAAATGTTGTCAACAATATGTATAGGTGCTTTAGAGATAAGTAGGTATTTACCAAAGATTTATGGATTATGGTATTCTGTGACATCGTAAAATGTGGGGAATCTGAGTGCACGACTGTTTGACTGGTCAGCAAAAGACTCTTCTTAGACTATTAGTCTGTGCCATACATCATTCCTAAGGTTATTTCCTTGAAAGGTCTTGGAAAAGGTGTTGTATATCACAAATAGCCTGTGACCTCAGGAGTCAGACTGGGAGCACCTTTTAGTCCATTAGCAGTGGAAGTTAATACCATTTGTTTTTTTCAAAACAAAGTAATTATCTTGAGGTTTGAAATACTTTTTTCCAGATTGAAGCCATGACCTCAACATTATGATGATGTTGGTGTTGGTAATCAGCCTTATTGCTGGGATTGATGATTCATCATACACTCATTACATGTGATTTTTTTGTGCGTTGGTATAACATATTAAAAGCAAATGGAGTTACATATAGTAATTTTAAATAGTTTGAAGGGAAAAACAGCCACACTCATTTACTCCTTTCATGTAATGAGCTTCTGCTGTTCACCAACCTTGCTGAAGTCAGGATTTCGCTTCTAAATTTCATAGCTAGATAACATACAGTGACATTAAATGGGACACATGAGGAACACTGGTATTGTGGAACCCATGTTAGCTGCTTTTATGTATTGATTTGCCCTGAAAGCACGTTAGACTCAATGGTCCAAGACCAGAAAGGTCATAAATAGCAGTGGGAATTATATAAAGTACAGTAAGGTAATTGGGACCTGTATCTCTGGAGATAATCTACCCATTGGTTAAGTTAATCTTTGTTCCCCCTCTGCTTCCTCTCCTTTCCCTTTCTCCTTCCCAAAGGACCTGGCCTGGTTGTACCTGTCATCTTGCAAAGATTGAGGCAATTGGGACATGGATCTCCTGGTGGAACCACAACCAGGAGAGATTACCTGGGAGTCTTGCCCTGGGTGGGCTGATGGGCCAGAGAAGATCAAAAGGGAATGGACAAGGATGTTACTGGGGAGACTGAGCTGTGTGGAGATTTCAGTGCAGTTTCTCTCTTCTTTTTGTGGAAAAAGACATTGGGAGCAAAAGAAATGTCTTTATTGCTGTAAAACGTCTGAAAAATGAAGCAGCAGAGAAACCAATTGGCACAGAGGAACTGCAGCAGCCAACGAGAATGGAGGGATTTGCATATCCAGAGTGAAGCTGCTGGGAAGGAGCTGCAAAGGGATTATGCAAATCCCTGATTGGGTGAGCGGTGGCTGATTGCCAGAGCAGGGGGATGCACACGCTGCTCTGTACGTGGGCAATGATTATGCAAATTGCACACCCACAGCCAGAGTGCAGGGCAATTGGCTAAATGAGAAAACCTGTGGTTATGCATCAGTAGATGTGCAGGATTCAGCACTCAGATGATGGCACCGCGCTGCTCGGTACAGAATAAACATGAGCCAACGCCTCGGCCACCCCTCACACGGCTCCACAGGGTCCATCTAACCTTGGGCTGCTGGGGTGGCAACCAAACGCCACCATCAAGTCAAAGAGGGTGGCCGGATGCCCATTTCCATTTTACTGGGAGTCTGACATCAAAGGGATAAGAAAATGGAAGCTTGGGTGAAAACTTCCCTGTGTTGCCTGCAGTTTTCTGATCCCAGGGAAATTCTACTGGTTGTCAAAGAAGGGATGCAACTGCACAGTGGGTGGGCTCAACCCTTAACTTTGCACTCTGCATGGGAAAGATCTGGAGGGACAGGAGATATAATCAATGTCTGATTTTCACTATTTATCCCATGTTTTTTTAGGGGTTCAATGACATCTAGATTTGTAAGAGGACATTTCCCCGACAAAATTACAATCAAAGCTTAATATTCAGAAGTTTCTTGCTATTCCTTTTTATTCCAATGTGTACAATTATATGCCTATATGTGTACCATCCAGCACCATTTATCAAATCCATAATAATAATATCTCACCATAATTTAATTATGCTTAGAACAGTCTTTAATGTTTTCAGGAGTTTCTCACAAAAGGAATCTCATTCCCATGGACACCTAAGCCTGAAATACCTCTATAATTCTCACTGCAGAGTGTTGGAAAGACATGACTCAGAAATCCTGGAAAATACACTAATTATATTGTACAACTAATTGCAGGGTGGCATTACCACTCTGCAGTTTCCATAACTTACTGGCAGATGGGTGGTTCAGCTTCCAAGGTGATGGGTCCAGTTTTAAAAAAACAATATAACCGAGGAATAGCTGGATATAGAGGAATAAAAAGAGAAAACTATTCATCTGATATTGTGGGGCAACAACGAGATCCCACTCAACTCTTTGGCAATGAGTTCAGATACGCTTTGACAGTTATTTGGTCGTATGAATCAGCTCATCAGTACGTAAGGACTAGAAGCCAGTTTCCTGGTAAAGCCCATGCCAGTGACGAAGAGAGTGGAAAGACCTCCATGAAGTTTTCTCCGCTGATTTTTCTCCCTAATTATTCCCTTGGGTGGGTGGAATCTGCTTCTGTGTGTAACAGGTTATTGGCAATATCGACAAATGTTGTTAGTCCTGGGAGGCCAATTAATTTTAACAGAGGCTCCACTGAAAATCAAGGAACGAGGCCAAATATTATTCCAGTGGAAATCAGTGAGCAATTACATCTGGGAAAAAGAAAGGGCAAACATATAAATATATGAGGCAGAAAGGGAAAACTCAAGTGTGGTCTGTAGGCAGGACAGGGGGCACAAGCCTGGCTTGGGGAAGCCCAAGGTTCATTAGTTCCTCCACTTATAAACCAACCTGTTTATTTTGCTGTGTTTACTCTCAAAATTAGCTGCCCACTGCCAAAAGCTGGTTTTTTGAAACCCAAGGGCAAGATGTGGGCAGTTATTTCCAGTTGCCACAGGGTGCAGTCAGTGATCTGACGTGGGGAGCTGTGGAGAGCAGAAGCTCACAGGAGATGTACTCTGATCAACGCTCTGCACTCTTTATAGTAAGTTAAGAAACTTTTGAAGACAGGTAAATTACAATAATTGGTAACCCCTGGAATATTTCTAGCCAGCTTTGTGGAGGTATACTCAAATAACTTGCTTCTGGCACGACAGTTACTCCATAAAGAAACGAGATTTGAAGAGAAAGGGTTGCATTTCATTTGTGAATTAACTTTCCAAAGAAGTTGGCACCTCAAATGATATATAAACACATGCACATATACATAAATAGTTATTATCTATTGATACCAGAGTTGGTTAAAACATTTTGCTTTTCTGAAAGCCTAAGTGAGATTTCCCACAGACATTTTACTTGTTTAATTAGTTAATTGCCTCCTCTTCTTTTTTTTTTCTTTCTTTGCTGATTTCTTTTTCAAAGATTTTTGGTGACAGATTGAAAAAAAAAAAGGCCACAGGAACACTGAAAAAAGAAACAGCTAGTAAAAGGGGAGGAAAAAAATCCTACTGCCAGTTAAAAAAAAATATTTTTAATGGAAAAGGAGAATATTTTCATAGAAAAAAAAATTAAGTGGTGAGAACTTTATAATAAAATACTTCAGATTCAGACAATTCAAAAGGGGAGGTATTTAGAAACACCATGCAGACTAGTGAGTACATGCCTTCTTTACACAATGCTAGATTTGCGTAGTGATTTATGCCTTCTGGTCAAGGGATCCCAAAACACCTTCTTAATCTGTGCAGTTATGAGACCATTTTCTCCACCTGAATTCCACCCAGGTGTGGGCTGAAACAAATTCTGCAAATCTAACCTCCCACAGCACCTCTATGCTATGTCTAAGGACAGAAAGTTAAAGGAAATTATAAAGACAGGAGAATTTTTTTTTAAGATCAATTCATTTTCTGAGGTCAGAATGAGACTGTGACGTCGGAACTGATACCTCTCTTCTATGAGAAATACCAGAGCATATTTATAGGCCTTGCTAAGAGGTAAAAATAAATATTGGTCAGGAAAGGGAGTTGTGGGATCTTCTAAGCAGTTTTTAGGACTGTTTAGAACAGCCCTTATTGCCAGCAAACCGGCTCCAGTTTCCTCTTGGTGTTCTTGCACGATGGAGGACAACACGATGATACCTATTGTAAACTCCATCCCTTGCACCCTGTGGAAATGCTGATCTTATTGGCAAAATCCCCTTTGGGTCTGACCCACAGCCTGAGGATCCCGTGGGACACACATGTTAGCTCAGATTCTCTCTCCTCCAGCAGTGCCAGTTTCATTCACGGAACTATAGGTAGGATTTGGTCTTGGAGTTTTTTAATCTAACCTCTGTGGTTATCCCCTGCAAGGAAGGAGAGACCAAGGTGAGAAGAACCTGTGCTTCGAAGACAGACTTCAGCCCTGCCTGGTAGGATTCTGCCATGGGATTTGGTGTGCTCAGCTGGGGAACTGAGACACACGGAGATGACATTACTGCTATTGACACTTTTTGTCTTACAGATATACCTCCCTGTTTCACACTTATCACAAATGTGTACCACGGGAAAAAAAAAAAACCCACACCATAACATAATTGTCAAAATCCAGTTTAAATATACTACTGTCCTTAAAGTACACCATGATTCCTGTGGACTCAGCCTCCCAATATAGTCCCCTGGAGGTCAAGAAGGGACAAAAAGATGAGGACATCCTAAGAAACTCTCCTGAATTTCCATGTCTGTTGTCCTGCCAGAGCAGATGATGTCTGGGCAGGCAATATAGTTTCTGGATCAAAGAATGTGAGAACTTTGTAAATACTTTGTGCATCTCTTACGTGTTACACTACCTTAATTAAAACATTAAAATGATTTCTACCTCCTGGCCTGTCACATCATGACTGTAACTGTGGTGCTGCCCCAAGCAAGTATCTCTCCATCGTCTGGAGTCTCCATCAGGCTGAGCAGGGAAGGCTCAGTATGTTATTTCTCAAGGAATTGTGGATGGCCTTGACCAGAGCTTGCTGTGGGTTTGCTACAGGGTTTTAGGGACCAGCCATGGAACTGGGCTGGTGTTACTGGTGTGGGGGGCTTTTTCCAAAAAAATGCAATACTGCAGTCTATAGAATGGCTAATCTATGGTCACGGGAAGGGAACGACCAACTCCTTACTATATGGAGTGGTGGTGGGCAGTAAGTATTTTTTAAGGGTGTCTCAGTCTAAATAATTTGACCTTTTCATCATGAAAGCCTAACAAGCTTGAGGCAAAAAGCCAGATGTTTCACTTGTTGCAGAACTTGGTTTTTATCTGGTTTTATATGGAATAGAAGTCTTTTTTTCTTCTTCTTCCTCTTCTTTTTCACCGGCTTGGTCTATACGTGCCATCCCGCAAAACTGTGTAAGCAGGAGCTCCCAATGAACAAAATAGAGAATTTCAAGCCTGCTGCAAGAAAGAGAACTTGGGAAGAGGAAAAGACTGCAGCAGAACCAAGGTGTGCTCCAGAGCCTTCCCCTCAGGTCAGACTCCAGCTCTTGTCCCACTCATGTTGGGAATGAATGAAAGTTGTGATGAGTCAAAGCTGCTTTATCGCCTGTGAAATGATTTCTACACTGGAGCATCACAGAGAAACGCTGCACCGTCTCAGCTGGTGATCTCTGCTCAGCTCCTTGTGGGCAGGTGTCCCAGTCACATAAACCACTAGGACAATTGACGTTAATTGGCACCCTTGTCGCAGTCTCAAAGGGGAGGCTAAAGATTTAATGGGCCTTGAGAGTGAATTATTCCCATATGCCTCAAGGTGGTCCCCGCAGAGCTGTGCTGAGACATAGAGGCAGGACAGTGCCAGACGCCTGAACTGCCACCACTGGTGATGGATTTGCTTTTTACTGATATTTTTTGAAGAGGACAAAGACAAAAGGGAGAAAGGAGAAACCTAGGGCATCAGGGGAAGTGGAAGAACAGCACGCTGTTTCTCAAGGACGCCTTGGAATGGAAGCAAATATTTTTTTCCTAGATGAATGTGAGGCAAAATGGGCGAATTCTTCACATAAATAAATTGGTGAAAGTCTTGGCTTCATGGAGGTAACCACATCATGTAAACGTACACTAAATTAACACTAAATACTGCCATTTTTTGAGAGTTGAAGGATTTCACTAGCTACTTATCAATGTAATACAGATTTTATTATCACCTTAAATGAGCAAGTGTTAAATATATCTATTATTTTTAGATGGAACCTGTTTAAAATCAAAGTAACAAAACATTCCACGGAGCAACAGTTTAGGTCTGAAACTCCCTGGCTCCTTTTGCTACATGTTTATTATGATCTATCCTAAGTGTGAATAACATGCATTTTTTGTGGGCTGCATGATTTTAGAAATAATAAAAGAATGCTTTGGAAATGTGTCATCTCTTCACAGTTATAATTCAGCAGCTCAGGAGGCAAGATTTCCCAGTGCTAACTACTCTCTCGTTAGCTATCTATCTTTGTGTCCAAAACAATTTATTTTCAGATTGATTATAAAAGCAAGGCATCACATAATTGTCTGGCTATAAAATATGTAAAGTATTGCACTACTGGGGCTCATTAGCAAAAGCATAGATGCTTTTTAGTAATCCATAAGGTGATAGTTGTTAATGAATGCTGCAAATTATTCTACTAACTACCTAAAGATTAATAATAGATATGTCTGCTGCAACAAACAACTCTCAAATCCCTGCAGAAAACTAGAGAAAGTGGATAATAACTAGAATAAGAGCACAACAGATAGTCCTATATCTGCAGTTTTGATCCTATCAGCTAAATGGTGGTTATGGTTTGTGTTATGTTTGCTGTAAACACTGCTTGGAGTAAGATTCTAGGTTAAGAATAGCACACACAGCTTGGGTCATGGGTAAGAAATGAAAATGATTTTTAACTTTGACTCGTGGGTTAAACACTGCCCAATTTCAGTAGAGTTAAGCATTTTTACAAGACTTGAAATTTTACAGAAGCTCATTCGTCTCTGTGGATGCATCCATTTCAAAGGAACCTGAGAACAGGCACTGTATTTAGGTGCCTATATTTTGGATAATTGACAAGGGTTCTCATAGTTTTAGTTTTAATTTAGCCTTTGGCTGATTGTCCAACTGAGCAAAGAAGTATAGAGGATGAGCAGTGTTTTCAGCTGTAATATGTTAACTGCTTTAGTCATGAGAATAATTTAAAATTGAACAACTATGTCAGGGGCAAATAGGACTGGACATCTCCAAAGCCCTTAAATCATATGCCCAAAAACTTATTTCCCTGAGACCATAGAGTCAATTATAGTGACATAGTTGACCAAAGGTCAACCACAGTGTTGGTTGACCTTTGCTGCTGTCCAGGCTTTGGAGGATGGTGTGTGGTGAGATTCCCTCTCACATAGGTTTCACTGCGGCAGAGTTAGCCCAGTGTCCATTTTGATTGGGCCTGTGTATCAGTAGAAGAATAAAGCAATCTGGAAGGTCTCACCTCGGTCACTGAGACCAGAGCTGGCTGTTGTAGACAACCATGTCATACATGGTCATATGGTCCCAATTCAGACAGATCCAGAGTGGATCCCTCTGTGGCTACACTGCCTGAATCCTGCCCAGCACATCCTGGTTCCCAGCATTCTTCAAGGGACTCCTGCAGCTGTAACTCCAGCCTTGTACTACTCTGGGTCACAGAAAACTTAACAAAATGGTTTAGTGATGTTTTTTGTCCATGTTAGGTCAATGGTTGGACTCGATAATCTGAAAGGTCCCTTCCAACCCAGACAATTCTATGATTCCGTGAAAGGCAGGTGAAATCAAGGGCTGCACACATATCTGAGGTCCCCACAACTATGCTCAGTCATATGTGCATTCCTGTTCCCATGTCAGGGAAAATGCCCAGATGATCCTAAAAAACAAAGCACCCCAGAGAGAGAAAGACCAGAACACCTCAGTAGTCCCTGACAGTCTACTGAATCTACCTAATTGTAACCAAACTGGCTCCCATAGGGTGCAGCAGGTATGAGGTCATGCTTGTTGCTTAGAAATGCTTTGTTAAAGTGCATCATCACTTACCCAGGCTTGCTCTAAAGCTCATTGAATCCATGGGAACACTCTCAATTGACTTCTTTAAGCTTTGGATCAGTTTTCTCCCCTGGCAAATGAAGGCTTGACGATTCTTGAGCCCCTCACAAAGTCTGCCAAATGGCATGTAATTCTGCCAAAACCTATGGTGATTTCTGGAGAGGAGGAGGTTTCTTCAAAGAGGAACCTCACAGTTTTGTTTTGCCTTCAGATACAAGATGGAGAATGTTACAAGGCTCCTGAGATGCCTTCTGCTGCTCCACCCGCACTTCAGCAATGATTAAAAATACTTTGTCAACGGCAACCCAGCACAGCACAATGATCTCAATTTGTAGATAAAATTATTCAAAGACAATGATTCATAACTTGCCTAGCATGCAGAACAAGCAAAAAGGCAATTTAATTGGAACATGTAAGCACACACCAGTCCCTGCACGGTATCCCTCCAAATGGATAAGTTCTCTATTAGTTTCTGCTTATATTAAAAAGAATTCCCAGATGGTCCTGTTTAAACAATGTCTAAATAAATACTTTCCTGATCGTTTCATAAGTTGCTATAGCGCCTCAAGAAACTCAGTGAGCACGCTCGTGGCTGCGAGTTTGGAAATGAATTGGTGCAATTGTTATAACTCAGTGTTGTGCTGGTCTTTCTGCCTTTGGAGCTCCCGCTGGTCCAAAAGATGTGTTGATTCAAAATGTGTGTCTTCCACATTCAGGATTGATTTTTTTCAGTATTTTGTCTGCTTCCTGAAAGGGAGCTGTGGAGTCTGAGGCCCTGATAATTTATTTTTCAGGCAGCTTGACCTCCTGCACATAGCACTGGGTGCTTCACAGGGACCTACCACTGTCCTGCAGGATAACCTGAGATACACCGTACCCCATCCTCCAATACTCCCTTTTTCCATTAGTCAATGGAAACCCTGTTGTAAACCCTGAAATCTGTAGAGGAGAAGATCTCCATAATGCTAGAAAGCTGTTACACAGAATCCAAATCATGATTACACATCACTTGCCTGTATGGCCAGGCAGAAAGCACTGTCAAACCCTTTGGATTTGACCCTGAACTGCTGAAATGACTCAACATATTAGATATTTCACAGAACTAGTTAAAAAAACCAAAACAAAACCGGCTACTTTCTTTTATTAATCCTCATGAAAACTTGATTTCTAAAGGAAACTTCCCTATCCGTACAAGGCTCTAGGGAAGTTCACAGTATGAAATGACATAATAAAATTCAAAGTCAAAACCAAATATGAACATTTACCAGAAGTTCAAAAACATTTAAATTATAAGAATTCAGTGGTTAAAACCATAGGGAACTTACTGTTCACACACTATTGAAAGTAAAATAAAAAGGGCACTTCTTTATTTAAAAGTGTGAGTACTTGTTATTTTAAAGTAGGATTAAGTATCTGGACTTCCAATTACACAATGGAAAATCCCTTTTTTATTGGTAAGATTTTAATTAAGTACCTTGATTTCTATAAATGGGAGCTTCATTTGACACTTGTGGCCAACTTTGAATAAGTGCTAATAGAAACCGAGTAAATTCTGCTGAACTACATAATGCTGAGTGCTGCTCAAAGAGAAGTCTGCCTCCAATTTCAATTTCTTCAGTGAAAATCTGAAATAAGCACATTGAAGTCAATGTTACACTGGTAGAAATCAGAGCAAGAATTGAGCCATGCCTAGGCGTGCATTAGTTTGTGCACAGTGTCGAGATACTGTGTTGGTCGATACTATGGAAATGTATATAAAAATGAGAACATTTTTAAAGCCCCTGTTCCATACAGACGATTTATAAAGAAGTAAAGAGGTGAAAGCCTTTCCTCCTGTGCAGTTTTTTAGCCATGTGTCTTGCTTTCTGGCAAAACTGGGGAAAATAAATATATTTCCACTTGCACAGGAACCAGTGGGGAAAAAAGAAATCGTCTTCCATATCTACCTTTGGAGGAGGTTTATTGCCTTAGATCTGCAGGATCCACTACTTCTTTTCTGAGCTCTGTGCTTTAAGTAAAAGCAATTTCTCTGAAGTGAAAGTAATAAGCACAGGTACATACGCTGATACTCTTATTTTGTTATAGCCTAATGAGAGATTTTCACTGTGTCTTTGTTAGACAAAAATGTGTAAAGTAGATATTTACAGAATACTGACTTACGCATCTAGCAAAGGATGTCATATATCTCTGGGATAGATGGCTTTCCATATATTTATATTATATTTTATAACAGAAAGACATAACTAAAGAAGTATTTAATAACTCCTGAAGCTTCTTTTTTGTATTTATAATTTTTAAATTACATTAAGGGATACTTCACAGCATGAAGAGTTTTCACTTTTCAGTCAGCTGAATACTGAGCTGCATAGCTAATATATCACAAAAAGGAGAACCAGAGAGTTATATGAGGATGTGTCTTTTGTTAATACAAAATTTTGTTTCTTTGTTGCTGATTTCTCTTCTGAGTTTGATGGAACATGCACATACATGGGGTAAAGCTCCTCTCACCAGTTTTAGCTGCTTGAAATATGGACATCTTCACCCGAGCTATTTGTCTGGATGGAGCCCAGACTCCTACCTGACCATGGAAGTCACCAGTGAAGAGTAAGGTGCAATCCATCTGACTGTTTTAGATTTTTTGATAGGATGAATTGCTCTTGTGGTGTCTGTTATTTTTCCTCCCTAGTTACAAGGAAAAGTTAGACAATTCACTTGAATCTAGACACTTACTTTTAACTACCTAGTTTATATTTCTCAGCTTATTTGCAAATATGCACTCTAGTTCATATTAATTACTACTTTACTTTCAAGAAGTCCCATGGACTTTCATGGGAGGAATTGTTCAACTTAATTTAAAGCCTAATGTATCCCCTTGTAATAATTTATATTTTCCCAGTACTTCGATTGCATTCCCATATGCCACTTTCATCCTTTTTCATCCCTCCCCCACCATACACATCCTGTGTATTCTCCATCCACCCTACAATGTTTTGTAGCAGCATCCCTTCCCTCCCAGATGGCTCTTCATCATGTACACAGCTTTAATGAACTATATCCTAAGGTGGTTTGGAGGAGGATTTCCCATGAGACTGTGAAAAAAAGTAAGAGATAAGAAGAGATCTTTTAAAAACTGGTGGCTCACAAATTTCACTGGGCACGAGCACTATTTTACCACAACTAAAATTGCAATGGGGATCCTTAGAGATAAGTTATTTACTGTTGCAGCAAGTGTAAAATGTTGTTGATAGTTCCAAATAATATGTTGAGGGAAAACTGCAAATGATAATAAGAGCAGGTTGCTCATATATGGGTACTGTTTGCGTTATCTGCTGAACACTGTATGTTTGATGAAGAAAGCAAATGACATCATGTTATTTCCCATAAATAACTTATTAAGTGAGATTTACCTATTTCCTACTTTTTGTCTGTCTCTTCCCATTTCCTTCATAAAGAGCTTTTCTGTTGCCTTCCTTTTTTGGTGAAAGGATTTCACTGAAATGATTTGGTTAGCAATGCCTGAGGTATGTGATTAGTTGTGATTAGTTACTTGTATCATACAGAGCAGCTTTTAATACACGAGTGAATAAATTCTGCTCTTGGGATCAGGAGAAGAAACTCTCTGGGGACTGAGATCTCATTGTTAGATGGGAAACAAATGAGAAGGAGCGGGATCATTTTAGGAAACTGTGCCAAGCAATCTTTTACCTAATGAGTATTTCTAGTAATACTTAGTTGCACAGATTAATTCCATTTTTTCCTGTGACCTTTACACAAAATAGCTGTGATTTGTGGACAGGGAAAGATGGAAAATGTTCTCCCTAGTGTTCAGGGAGAAGATGTTTTCTCGAGTCCTGGTGCACTGGAGGTACAGAGGGAATGAGGTAAGCATGGCACAGAGATGCATGGGATTGCCTGCTTGGGATTTATACATAATGAAGTTGACTAATCAGTGCAAATTGAACTGAAAATCCACAGACTATGAGATGCTAGTGTTGCCTGCAGCACTCCTGAACCTGTCCTAATCAAAAGTCAGACTGAGGGAAGATAAAACAGATTTGAACTAAAATGAAAGACAAAAACCCACTCTTTCTAAGCAATAATCCATCTTGATGAAACCAGAGCGATCACATAAACGAGCACATGTGCTGGGGCAAGCTCACTACAGCGAGCTAAATGGAGTGTGGTTGTCTCAAATGGCCATTATAGCTTTTCTTTGCATATTAGCCTTCATTTCGATCACACATGCATTTAGAGCTTTGGGCGGGTATTGACAAAAATCTGAATATATTGCACCTCTGCTGCCTAATTACAGTGGTGACAGCAGAAGACAAAGGATATACATGAGATCCGAGCAAGGTGTTAAATCATAATAACATGTGTTCACACCATGCCCCATTCCTATATACGGAATGAAAAAATCCCACTAATTAAGGTTACTTTGTTAGACTGATAGGTAATTACTGGAGCAAAACTTGTAACCCCCTGGCCCTTAGCAGTAAAAGGTCAAAAATAATGGTGTAGTCCTTTATAAATCTATGAGGAATGGCCAAGGAATACCAAGTAACTTAACACAGAGGAATTTTAAGTTTCACTCTTTAATGCTTCTTAAAGAGAGCTGCTTAGATTCATATTTCTTTCAGCTTACAGGACATTCTGAATTTAATCTCCCTCTAGCCACTAGTCTACAATGATTTCAGCTGTGGGTCACAAAAGTTAAACCTGATAACCACTCCATTGCAGCCTTTCTGCTTTAGAGGTCAATGAAAAGTTTCTCAGGAGGCATCATTCAAAAATAATATCTACTTTTACATGAGAGATTTAAGTTAGAGTTTGATTTCCTCTGTCCTTTGACTTAGAGACTTCTCTTTGATTAAAAAGAAGAGTACTAAATGCTGAAAACCTGCTGGAGAGCACATCTCTTAAAGAGCCACCATCTCTGCGGAGCTCGTGTCTACAATATGAACCAGGATTTTGTTGGTCCAACAAGAAATAAACATTGCAGACAACTGCTAGGAAAAACTGGTGACATTAGGGGGCCTATTAACACTCCGTCAAATTAACAATATATTTCTAATTCCCTTGAGTGTCATATGTGTTTTTCTTATAATATTGGCTGATTCTCTCCTGCATTAATGAGGTGGACTGCTGCCAAAAATATGCAAATGGAAATCCAGTGGACCTGCTTTTGTAAATTCAGATATCTAGGAATTCGCACTTAAATGAGAATTGAAAAACCCCCAACCCAAACCAAACAGTCATTTGGTAGCAAATCCTGTGCTGTTAGATTGCTTGCACCACTGCTGGAAAACATCAATATGTAAATACCTTGAACTCTACACTCCTGAAGTCGGTATTATCTGAGTTTTTACAGTGGAGATATCAGGTCCCCTTTAGACTCTCTCCCACATTTAAATATAGATCTGCAATCAAATTATAGAGCTTTCCCTAGGAAACAGCAAGTCAAGTAGTTCCCAGATAATGTAGACAAACAATTCACATTGGCTCTTCTCTTCCACTCTTGCTGAATCTGAAAATTATTTCTGAAGCCGAAAACCGTGCCTTAAAGTAGAAGTGAAGCACACGCATCTCTACACATGTACAAAAACCGTATTTAATATCGTAACGGATTGTAATTCTCCTTAGAAACAAAACAAAGCAACAATAATGCTACACAAAGCACTGGCAAACACCACACAAACCTCCTCAGTGGCCCCTACTAAATCTGGGGTTAGGCATTATGACACAGGGTATTGGAAACAACCCCATCCCCGCCTCTCCACAGCCCCTTTTCCATATGTTCCTTATTTCTGGTTACCTTCCAGCCGCCAGATGTTCTTTCCCACTACCACCATCCTGGACCTGCAGACCCTTTTTCTGGGCAGAAATAATAGCATGCAGATTTCAGGAATATTTGCCTTTATTTGATGCTATTCTCGTCCCACCCTTGCCATGGCTTCAGTCTCTCTGAAAATTACATGGTAGATGATCTTCATTTGGAAGTGGCTGTACTGGACATATATTCATAACTTTTAAGGCCAGCAGGGACCAATATCCCTATTTACTCTGGATTTCTATGTGAGAATATCATAGATTTTAGCCAGTGATGCTGGTGTTGAGTCCAACAGGCAAGGATATATCTTCTAGCCCTGTACTCCTGATTGCACACAGGTTAATGGGCAAACTGGTTCAAAGGGATCAGGTCTAAAACTTAACCCTTCTTCCACTAGAATCTGAGATATTTTATTAGATGTGAGCTGAGAGGGCCCCTGCCCAGCTCACTCCCTATGGCTCCAAACAGATACAGATCCCCAGCTTTTTTCTGTTACTCCCAACAACTACCTTAGTATCCTTAACATATGAGAAGAAGGTAGAAATTTTCAGATAATAACACAATTCTCACTCTCTTCAGTTAGATAAAAGAAGGCTCCACTTTCTGGACACTATCATTTTCTTTCTTCTGCTCTTATGCAGTAGGATCCAAATCATACTAATTTTTAATGAAAGGTTAATGTAAATCATATGAAAAGTCATGCAGTGTTTCCCTGAAGTGTACATGCTAAATTACCATTCAGGAATTCATACCTTTTCAGCAGAAAAAAAAAAAAAAAAAGAAGTTTCGTTCCCATTTGAGACAAGTAGTTATGATATAAATCCAAACTAAAGAATATAAAATACAAAGATGGAAGAAGCTAAGTTATATTTTTATCCCATTTAGGTACTCAAGCTGCACTAAATCTGTAATAGGGTTTTAAAAAAGCATGTAAGCAATAATCTATGACTTTAGGAAAGAAAATGCTTTAAAAATTGTCTCATTGTATAGATGGTGGTTCTCCTTTAAAAGGATTACAAGCCAAGTTCAAGTGCTCACTGTGTTCTGCATTTCTGAAGACTCCAAAAACCAACCACAGGAGCAGTTTTATCAAGGCTTGCATAATTTCACGTTTTCAGTAAACAGATATATGGGGCCCAGCTGGGTCTGGGCTATATCTCTACTTGATTTTTTTTTTTTTTTGTATAGAATGCAAACTCCACAACAAAAGTAAGAAACAATGTTTGAGGAATGAAAATCTAGCAAGTGAAATAGCTATTTAGATGAGATGCAGTTTAGATCAGTTGAATACAAATTGCACAACTGTAGATTGTAAAATCAAATTGATTTATTACACAACACCTTATTTCAGTGGCTTCACACTAAGGATATGTTTACTGACAGTGCATTTTGTATTCAATAACACTAAGACAACCTTTTATGTTTGTCACATCCCCAGCCATAAGCCAGCCCTGATCTCGTCTTACATTAACTCATCAGAAATCCAGAAAGCAGCAAAATACAAGTGTTGGGGTACAATCTCAAAGAGGAGTTGAGTTCTATCAAAAAGTGAAATTTAGACCATGTGTTTCCTGTATGACATGAATCTGGTAATTACCTTTCTTGCTTTCTTCATCTTTGGATGAGATTCTGATATCCATTAGATCAGTTTTCTCGGTGTTATTTTACTCGTCTTCCCTTTCTGACTAGAAATCTTTTTTTTTTTTCTTTTTGATTGCATTAAGCTACACTTTAAATGACCTCACTACCTGTCTTGACTACTGTAGCCAAAGAGAACTTGCAAACAGGTACCCAGAGCTCTTCATCCCTTTAAATGTATTCTCTAATGAACCTTAAGCTGTGACACCTGCAGATATTTTTTAAACCTTTTTAGATCATCATCATTAGCTTCTGAAGGCATTGAGTCTAAAATAAGAGCTTTTCCTTCCTGACTCGTGTCTCTGTGTTCTGCCCACTGGATACCCCAGAAGGAATGTATGGTCATGAGTGCCTGAAGGTGGTGAAACCCACCCTAATGGCTTTGGAATGATGATCAAACTGTTCAAACCACCAGAAGATAAAACTTGCTCTTGAGGAAGGATGATTACAGATCCACAAGCAGATGAAGTGAAACCGAAAGGGAATAGAGAAAATGACTTGCAAAAAAAATGTTTTTCTGCTGTGGAAATACCCATTTCCCCAGTCAGTTTGCTCAAGTTGGCCTGTCCCCCACCCCGTGCAAGAGCCTCTGCTTGCCAGAGATGCTGATACCCGAGTTTCTCCTCCAAGAGAGTACAGCAGAGGCCCCTAAAAGCTCTTCCTGAGGGGCACAATAGTGGGCTACATGAAGCCAGGTGCTTCCTTCCCCTTCCTTCATCATCTCATAGCTGTTGGGGGACTTGGGGAAGTGGAGGCAGAGGAGAAAACATAATGTTATATCTTTGAAAGAATTCACTCTCTCAATCTTCTCCTTTGCTCTGCATCCAGTGCCTTGGCCATATTGCACTTGTTTAACTGTTGTATTGGCCCATAATGGCATGAAAAAAAAAAGTTATAAAACGGTATCTGCTTACAATCTGGGGACACGAACAACACATGCTTGTAGAGAAAGGAGTATGTTTCCTATAGACATCAAGTCTGTTTCCACCTGCAGAGCGCTGTGTAGCTGTTGATCTCCAGAGCTTTCGGGTGTTATAGCCCAGTGCCAGCGTAATAGAAGGAATGATACAAATGAATAGACTGATTTTGAGCAAAGGGCCATAGGTGGTTGTGGTGCTTGGCACTGGGGTCCTTCAGGAATGAGTAGTTGTTGGAGAGCAAGAAGTTCTACTGATCTGTGAGGAAAGGAGTGAGGGCAGTGGTGGAGAAAATGAGACCATGGATCTTTCAGGGACTGTGGAGAAGTTTGGGTGGAGTGGTGATGCCTCTTCTCACAGACAAAGAGAGATGTCTCATTTTTGCACTCACAAGGGAGGAATTTGGAAAGAAGGTTTTTGCATGTATGTGCATATGTATGTTTGTCATAAGTATCACATCATTTCCTGATAGTCACATTATTTCAGTAACAAACCCCAAACACAGAGAAGACCTAAACTGAGAACAAGAATTCTTGTAAATCTATTTTTTCCTCCCTTTGTGTGACTTTGGGGACCAGATCTTGGCTCATGGCTTCTCAGTATGCTCAGGGTGTTACCTGGCTCCGGGAACAGCAGCAGCTTCAAGACCATCTTGAAATTCTATTTGCCCCCTAAAGACTGTGGAAAATAGAGAAAAGAAATAGTACGAGCCACATTATCCACAGCCCTGATGTTCCTCCCTGTCCTCTAGTCTACCCAGCAATGGAGCAGGAACACTAGTGAACTCATTAAGCAACCCTAATGAACTTAAAAGATCATCACACAAGATGGCCTTGTGGCCATTTCAGTTTTTGAGTCTCTTGTATGCTGCTGGCCCTGTGCAAAGAGGCAGCACTGAAACAGATTGTAGTATAATTATATAATATCATCTCAAGAATACCCGTGTAGCTATACAAAATATACCAGGTTAAAACACAAGATTACATTAAGAAATCAATATTGGAAATAAACCAAAAATGAGCATATCCTGAATTAGCACAGTGGTATCAGGATCTGATATTTAGCTTTTGTTTAATGCTGTATATTAAACAGGAAATGTAGTTTAATTTTGTGTGTGCTTGTAAATAAACAATATGTTGTAGATTTCATCATGCTCATTTTATGGAAAATTATTCCACTTATTGTTCTGATTTTTTTTTCTTTTTCTTACAAGAGCTTATGATACCAAATCTTCTGTTTATTGGGGTGATTTTTTCCTGAATGTAAAAAAAATAAATATATTGTGCAGCCTAACATCCATATCTCTGATTCAGTGAGCATCCCTTTTGTTTGCTGCACACAACATGGTTGCAACAAAGACATTTATGCTTTTGGAATCTGAAGCATGAAGTCGTTCTAAATCTGTGCCCACAGGTAACAATTGCTTCACTCATTAATAGATCTCCCTAGTCTCTCATAAAACAACTTTGAAAAGGTCTCTTGGGACAGAGTTGGGAAGTGCGTTTTATGATCATTGATATGGTACTACCTTGGAAATACCTAGTTTAGCTGTTTTAGCCCCAAAGCTAAATTATTTGTGCAAACCCAGCAGGTTGCAATGACAGGGAGTGGACCAACGCCAACCCCAGTGGGCCCTCTTCATGCACCAGAGGGCTAAATCACATTTTATTCTTTGGCATCAGCAAGTCATAACTAAGAGAAAGGGACACAGCAAGGCTAGAAATGAATAATTTATGTAGGACATTCAACAGGATATGAGAAATAAAAGATCAAAATGTAAAACCTCGTGGCAATTTTCTGTGTGCATGTATTCAGGAAATTTGTAAATGATTGTTTTAGCTAAAAACAATCATTAAGATAATTTATTAATAACAGTTCGGCATATTCAGGGTTGGCAGTCAAATGCAGCAGTGACACAAGGAGTCAGGTCTTCACTGAAGTACATACAGCTTGGCTTACCAGACCAGAATTTTGGTCTCTGGATCTGTTGTACTAGAGTTAAGTACCCTTTCCATAAATAATTGATAAATTTGTATAAAGATCTTTGGATTGCTAAAGACAATGCTGCAGAATGAAAAATGCCCTGCAGGGAGATCTAGATGATTAACCAAACTATAAGACCATTTCACACAGTATTCGATTTATAAAAAATGCAAGAGTGTTGATCAGTCTGCAATGGGTTATAGTAAAAGCACTAAATGCAAATATTTAAGGTCTGTAAAACAGGAGCCTATCCTTTGGATCCCATAGGTATCAAAGTTTACCATAAGCCAGTTCAAACTTACCATTCTTCCCTATGAAAAAAACCCCATTGATATTCTCAGAATGTTGTTAATAGGGTGTTTCTTACACAACCCAGGGTGTTGTGGAAAGTCAACTGTCCTTTCAAATAGGTTTGAAAGGAAAAATATTGGTTGCACTGACTGGGTTTTTCTCAAGGTGCCCAGAGTTTTGCTGAGACTTGGCCATGAAAATTCCTGAGGAAACATATGTCATCAAGGAATGTGAGGGAAAATTCAAGATAAAGAAGGTAGCTGTCTGCTCCTGAGGACAAGAAGGACTGGCTTGCCCCAAAGTGTTTGCACCACGTGTCAAAGTTGTGTACCTCAGGTACTGTACTTGGTGTATCAAGAAGATCTGTCACTGTGCTATATCATCACTCAGAGATGCCACTCAGGTTTCCTTTTAGGAAAACAAACTTCATTTTAGACACCTCAATCAATTTCCCTGTTGTGGCTTTTCTCCTTCAGGCCAAAGCATCCCAATTTCAGTGCTAATTATTCCTATTACAAAGGTCCTTCAGGTTCTGCTCAGACTGCTATGCTCGGGGGTGTGCTAAAGCAGAACTGGAAACACTCCCAGTACCAAAGAATTTACAATTAGTTTAAGGCAGGATGCAACAAGTGGGTATGGGAGACAATAATTAAGGTGAGGGGATTGGAAAGGAAACAGTAATAGCAACGTGTGGTCCCATTGATTAGCTCCACACAGCCTGGTGGTTTACAGTCAGCTGCATCACTTTTTTTTTTTAATGCTGAGATAGAAAAAATAAAATATAGACAATCATGACTTAGAGTTTATACTGTCACTTTCTTTAAAAAAAAATTGAAAGGTGTGGCTTGCAAAACGCATCAATTATATTTACCAAAACGTCAGGTGAATTCTTCCTCTTAGGAAGACAGGAAAGCTCAAAGGACTCTGGTACCATCTGATAAACTGTCAGCAGGGCAGCAATGTTCAGGTTAATAAGATACTTTTTGTCGACAGCTTTGTTAGATATTCTTCTCCCGGGGAGGCTTGGGTAAAAGTCTGGACCCATGAAAATACAGCCTAGACGGATAAAAGTCTTAAAACCATAAAAGCTCAGTGAGGAACATTAATATAAATCACACTGTTGTGACCCTGTCCAAAATTAGGTGTTTGATTTTCTGCTGGCACTGGGGCCAAAACTTTTACTGACTTGCATGGTGTAGGACCAAGATCTGTGTCTGCTCGAGTGATGTCACACAAATATCCTTCCTCAGTGGTAATTTAAGTCATGTCAGGCAAGGAATAGACCTTTTGCCAGTGTAAACTGGCATGGAGCTAGGATAGTTGAGACCATCTGCAGATTTGTCAAAGGAGAAATTTACTTACTGATTTCATGGGAATTGGGATGGACAATACCACAGAAAGAGAAAATGAAGGGTGGTGAAGGCACTTCTTTGGAATATCCCAGGTGTGGGGGAAATGACACAGTAGCTTTTCATTATCAGAGGGAAGGTGTCATCCTGTGGTCATCACGATAGGTTACTTGGGCATGAGATGGAGAAGCGAAACAAGCCCTGAGATAATATGGCCCCATGGAAAAGTGATCTGCAAGAAATGGGAAGGTGAAACCCCTATTTATGACTGCCATCCAGTATAATTTAATGTAGCAAATAACAAATACTCAGACTGAATATGTGAGAGTAGAAACAGTGCAGGTATTAATATATCTGGTCTTCCCACAGATTGGCAGGCAGCCTAAATCCACTGCTACCTGAAATTATGCCAACCTGTTCAGCACATCTGAATTTAAAACTAATCTCTTATTTACAATCAAAGCATCTACAAAGCTGGCGCTTGTAATGGGTTTTATTATACTGCATTAAAGATTGTCATTGAAATTTGCATTTCCAATGGCCAATTAGTATATTTATTTATTAGAATTTAGTCATGCTATTTCTAGTAAATGAAATGTAATGCATAAGAACATAAATAGGATTATTAGCTACATTCCTCTCTTTCCTCTTTTATGGGCTTCATTATTTTTGCACAAGTGCCAGGGTTTTTTTCTGTGAAAAATTAAGTTTGCATGAAAACTTGCCCGCTCTCAAAAGCTGTGATGACATTCAGTTATACCACATTAAAAAAGACGTTTCTCTGAGAGCAGTGGTTAAAACCCAGACGCCTACGTTTATTTACATTTGCAATGCTTGTGCCATGTGTATAGTGATACAGTGAACTGCTAACTTTTGGAATGAAAATAACTTGTGTCTGTGTTAAATGTCACAGGAAATTGTAGCACTGATTAATAAGTAAAGAATACATAATTAGAAAAAAAGTTGCTCCTTGTAAAACTGCTGTGTGTGTTTAAATTCTCATTCATTTTTTCAAGAATGAGCAGATTAAAATAAATAGATGGATCACGTAATGAAATTTGCTCTCCCCTTTAATGTGAGTGTTCAGGTTTCAGGATAACATTGTTCCTTAGCAATTTATTTAAAACAGGAGACAGAATATTTCAATTATTACCTGGTTTATTAAGCTTCCAAATATGAAGAAAAAATCCCGTGTTCTGTTTTGCCTCAAAATTACAGTTAATCTGAATGAAATTACAGCCTTAGTGACTAGAGAGTAGAAGTTTTTAATTAAAGCTTTGGAAGGTGTTTCTTCATATTTTCATTGGTGACAAGTCTGCAAACAACAAAAATTGGGGTAACAAATGAAAGGGATGGGAATCATGAGATCCTAGTCCAGACTGGAAAATTCTTGACGTTTAGGACTTCTGTTACAGCTTCCAGTGTCTCTTGCCTCTTGCAGCCTCTCCTTCCCTTGAGCTTTAGAAATGAAGCATTTGGCATGCTTTTCAAACATGAACAAAACGTAACAATATGTAGAGATGAGACTAACTAGATCTTTTTCTCAGGTGGTTATACTAAGGTCAATGTCTTAATCACTAAAAGCTAGAAAAAACAGTGTTATCATGAAAGCTTTGAGAGCCTTGCTGCTGATCAGAAGTCCTCCTCTTAATACAGCCTTCAAAACATGTGGACCTATTACAGGAAAAGTTCTACATCTGACAAAAGGTTTTTTGAATTTTTAGTGTTTTGTCATTCCTTAGGCACATGGAGGCTGGAGAAATATTATTTACGTAAATCAATTTGCGATATACTTGTAACAAACTAGTTTAACTAGGAACAGTTAAGCTGGTTGTTAAAAGAAAAGAGAAACTGATACACTCCTGCGTACTTATAATTTGAGATGGTTGAGGTGAGAGAAAGTGAAAGTTTGATAGGATGGGTGGCAGTTTTAAACAGAGATCTCTTTTTACATCTATTTGATAATGAGGGGATATTTTCTTTACCACTAAACTGAAAACCAATTTCACAAAAGTCTACAGCTGGGAACGGCATCAAGAATACAATGTACTCTGCCAATCGGGGTCCTCTTCCTTTTTTACTGTAATCAGGAATAAGGGTCTTGCTTGAATTGAAGCATCAGGTCACCTTTGCTGGGTAATTCAAGTAGTTTGTTCTTTCTCCACAGCGGCCAGGTTGAAACCAGAGCAGCACTGCCATTCCTTATCTAATCACTCTCTTCACTCACTTCAAGGAAGTATTAGACAAAATGACATTTGACCACTAAGAAGTGCTCCTCTGCTTTACTCTATATATCATTATGAGCCAAAAAATGATGGGCAGCTCTTATTTATGTTAAAAACTGACTTTTTAAAAATGAGATCTTAGTTTTAGCATGCATATTCAGAACCATTTAATTGCAAATATAAGCTGAACTCATTTAGTCATGAAAACAACCAGAAAGAAAACAATCCAGCAAAGCTATGCTCAGATTTCAAGATGATGTTCAAATGGATCATCATGAAATAAATTTTTCGAGTTCAAAGCACTAAGCAAGTACTTTGCTCCTGATGACCACTACTCACGCGTTTGCCAATTATTTTGTTGTGCGGATCTGAAAATAGACGTGACTCTACTGGTAAAGCTCTGATAAAATCATCCTGGATGCTGAAGCCAGAGCTTCCAAGTGACTACTGTGATGTTTCCAGTGGTCATTTTGAGCTGTGTTGGAGAAGTGTCCGATCAAGTAAGCAAAGTTCCTGTCATTGAATGTGCACCATCTGTGTAAACCATGATGCACTTTCCACACTTCACATAATTTCCTTGTAACTTTGAGTGGACTGATGTGCCCTGACCACTGCCAGCATGGTAAGTGGTGACAGAGAGAGGGACCTCTTATCACACATACAGGCAAGTTGGTGGCAGCAACAGTGACGTCAGACGTCTCACTGCAGGGTAGAAACTTATTTTCAGCACCTTGATCTGTTTTCTGAACCCAGAGTGGCATTATCCGAGGGAGGTATTAAATCAGGTTTCTTGTCTGACTTTCCATTCAGTTTTGCTGACAGCCTGTTTTTCCTTGCAGGTACAAACAAGTCTTCTGTGACAAAGCAAAGTTTTCTGGCTTCAGCAATATGGTAACTTGAATGAGAAGACGCTTTAAAAATTACAGCATTCACGTAAGTGGCTGTCAAATAGATACTTTCCTTTTTCGTTGTCAGCTCACTGACTTAATGCTCTTTTCTCTTTTAAATGATTCAGGGTAGTAAAGATGATCACCAGATTATAAGAAGACTTTGTAACACGAGGCACAAAATCATTAGCAACTTAATCTGCTTTAATTTCACCTGAACTTGGGCTATACCTACCCTGTCCCTTTTCCAGGTCTGCTACAGGTTTGCTCTGAGGTTCCTCCTGGGAGAATCAGTCACACAGACATCACCTTCCTCTCTCTATTCAGTGTGCGTTGGCAATTTATCGTTGTTGAATGACACTTAAAGCATTTTGTAGCCTTGCAATTGTCTTTGAGTCAGGCTTCACACTTTCCCTCCAAAGTTACAGAGCCACTGAAGTGGCAGCCAGGTTGGAGGAGGAAATATGTGACTGGTGGAAACTGGTAATACTGTTGTAAAATGTTATTACACAGCAGCCAATACAACATTGGTGCAGAGGGAGTATCCTGTTCTTCCTCATGCCACATTGGTGCCAGCCTGAAAACAGTGAGAGTGGCTGGAATTAATAAAATTAATTGTTATAAGCACCCAGATGCTCCATATGTGTCTGAGCCTGGGGAGGAGAGGACAGCAACAGAAAGAGGAAGCTGCTAGTGTACTCGCATCTGTCCTCCCCACCCAGCTGAGAACCTGATGCAGCTTTGGGAGATATTTGGAAACTTTCTGGCAAAGACTTCTGAGTAGCTTAGGAGGTCACCAGTGCCATAGGGTTTCTCTGGATATGGGGTCTTTTGAACTCTTCCATACTGAGCTGTCTCCATTCTCAACCCCTTCGTCAGTAGTCCCTTTGAGTCTTAGGGACCACAGGTGAAAATCTGTAGACCACAGATCTTTGTTATTCATCTGGAACCACCATCAACTGTGGTTTTAGGTAGATACCTTTGGATCTAATTGTGAGGCTTTCTTGGTCAGAAGGAGCTTGTGGTGTGAAAAATGAAAAAATGGTTGAGGACAACTCTGCTGGTACTGACCCACCAATCCCTCCCTCCCATGCTTCCCTCTCTAGACCATGCTCCTTTCCTCCCTGCAAATTCCTAACAGCTCCTCCATTAGCAGGAAGCTGGTGGAGAACCTCACTGCAGATTTCCCTGGTGGTGAGCGCAAGAATACTTATGTGCATCCTGCGGGGTTTCTTCCCATACTGCATTCACACAGTATTAAATCTGCTCCTGGGCTTTCTGAGGGCACTCATCCAGAGATTTCATTTCCATTCACTGGTCTTAGAACATTACTGACAGAGCAGAGAGAAGACACTGACTGCCTTTAGTTACTTTACAATCTTTCTTGTCCTTTTCCTGGAACCACCTACTTGTTCCTGGGAACCTTCCCCTTTTTTACCTTCAGAGTTTTGCCTCATACACTTCTGGTCAGGGTAGTATCAATTTAGAAAGAAGCTAAGGTCTTATACATTCAAGGAGAGTGGGGTAAGAGGGTGCATTAGTGAGGAGAAAGATAACTTCTGAAATGGGGTACTCTAGGGCTTGGGGACTGGAGAACTGAAAAACATTGGATTTGGGGTTATGAGAAGTTTGGGGATCTCAGTGCTGGGTCAGACTGTTGGGGAGCTAAAGGAGGCTGTGGATGTGAGGGACTCAGAGGCAGCAGAAGTTATTTTTGCCTCTGACATCCTCCCTTTTTGGGTATTTTTCACTCAGACTCCAGGTCCAGAACACATACACACACAGATGTGCACACATGAATGCTCTACATTTTCTTTGCTGCTGTCAGGAATATGGTTCTATCCCTAATTACTTCTTGGCCAACTTGTAACATTGTTCTCATCCCTAAAAATACAGTCCATCTGTCAATGAACATTTGCATTCATTTAACACCCTGGTGTATCCGATTTGGACAGGAATGTTGGCCCAAAGGTGGAAGGGATTTAGTTTTGCCAGAAACTATCTCACTTTAGTTCATGTTAGCAAGATCCCATAAGAACTTTTTTAAGTGGCAGCTATTTACCCGACAGTAATTTCATAAAATTCAAAAGAACTGTATTAAAACCAGATAATTTTCCAGTTCAGGGTAGGTCCTTCAGATGGAGTTGTCAATTTTACTGTAGACAGACGCCAGTTGAAAATGAAAGGAAACAGACACGATTCTCAAATTCTTCTATACCTCCCTTTGGGCAGTTAAGCACATTCCTTGTGAAAACTACTCTGTTGCAAAAAAAGAGGGAGAAAAGCTACTTATTTTTTTCAGTATCATTTAAATATACTATGAGTACTATTGCATACTCCTATATAAAGCAAAACCACTCAGAGTACTTACATGGAATATTAAGACAAAACTTCTAGTATTGTAGATTTTGAAGGCTAAGCTGAAGTTTATTCAGTGCATGAACCTTTTTATACCCTGCATACAGGTATTATTGCTGAACAAATACAAATCTGGAGAAGCCAAGTAGTCACAGGCATGACTTCATTATCTTTCTCCCCCTTTTTTTTTCCTAGTTCCTGTTAAACGATTGTTAAAGAGGATACATTTGATTGTGTGTCTCATAATGTAGGGGGTATAGAGGTTTTCAGAGTTATAAACAATGATTTTGCATAAACATATGCTTTCTCAAGTAGAGTTAAAAACCCCTGGAGTTTCTTTATAACATAGAGTTCAGCATCTGAAATATTATATGCAAAGAAACAACTATCTATCTTCTTTTGAAGCAAGTGTAACTTCAGAGGTTGGGAGCCTTATTTTGAATCTCTCTAATTCTATGCAATAGGTATGGACAACAGTCCAATTCAAAATTTTTGGTCAGTTATTTAAAATTTAACAAAAACTATTGCTACCTCCTTATTTCCCTTTATGCCAAGAATGGGCTTTCATCTACACTTTATATTCCAATACACTGGAAATGTGGAGCTGCTTATTTTTCATTGGGATCTATACCTTGAGTCTGATGCCACCTCTGCTCATACTTTGATAAAATATTATTACAGAAGTTTTGAATTTTTTTTTATTCTTGCTAACATTATTGTTATGCCTGCAAACCAAATAAAAATCATGTTAGGCCTTATTCAAAAACAGAGGAGCAGACAATTCAGCTCCAAAGAATTTATAAATAAATTAAGTTTAAGGTAGAGTCAAGAAAACTAGGTTCTATGTATTAGCTTTTACAAATAATTGTATGAAATTATGTTAATCAAGCTTTTATATTTGTAAAATTTTGCTGGTTCACCATCAAATTGCATGTATACAACTGCTGATTTATTTTTCCTGATATGAGGTGAGCTTTAATAGTCCATTAATCTCGAACTTTCCTGGCTTTTTATGAAGAGCAGACATCACACAGTGACTTTCTAGACTTCATAAGCTGTTGCTGCATTTTTAAAGCCTTGTTGATTTGTAGGGGATCTTCACTGTCACATTCTTCTAATCATAAAACTCCAGTTAATAAATCGTGTCAGCACAGAGAATAGTTCTTCCCGATGAATTAGAAAATGAAGACCATTGAGTGAATAGCTTGTTGCTGAGGGTTCTACTGAAAATCATGTTGAAGACCATATTCAAACTCTTGGTAGTCTAGATCTCACTTCTTTTTTTGGGTATCTATTTTTCTTTTTAAGCCAAGTTTTGGAAAGCATTTGGAAAGCTTTAGAACCATGTGAACTTTCAAGGAACTAATTTATTTAACAATGCTTGTTACTCATCCTACATAGAGAGATAATTTGTGGTGAAGTCAGAAGAAGCTCCAAACAGAAATACCAACTCTAAACTCAGAGAAATATTTAAAATTATTTTCTGCAGCTGCCTGACAAAAACCGTGAAACTGTAACCCTGGACTATTTCAAAACATCTGCATCTAAGTCAAGACTTGACGCTCTAGTTCCTCCTTATTTTAATCATGATGGGTAATTCATGGAAATTTAGAGCTATTCTACAACAACTGTTGCTAATACATATTCTCACATGTATTTCTATAATCTTTCTTTAATATCCAATATAAATTTCAGTGTCTCAACTCTTTGGATTGAAGGTAGCAATTTCCTTCTACAACACCATGCATATGTGCTTACTAGTTTATAAGAAATAATATTTCTTTCCATAGTGGAACCCGTCAAAGAAGTGTTAGAACTACTCATGTAGAAGTGACTGATTCAATGGTTATGGTGCAGTTAGTTATGCAATGGTTATTCAATGGTGCAGTATAAGATACTGTAGGTTTTTTTTAAAACTGATGTTTAGAAAGAGTCTTTCTGGGAGAAAATAACACATGAGAATGCATAACTGGAAGTGATTTGTATGAATTTGGAATGCATTTCATCCAGAGTCAAATGTTTGTGATTTTTTTCCCCCTAAATATGATTTTTTAAATGTCTGTTTTCCTTTATTTTTTTTTCCTTAAAACATGGCCTTTCAAATGTCATCATTTTACTGTGATAACCTCTACTGTGACTTCAAGCAGAGGTAGTGCTACCTTTGGAATCCTGTGAATCTCACCTGGTATAATTTGCCACAGATAACTAAATGATGGCAATTTATGCTAGCTAAGCATTTGTATAAAGGTTTGTTTCTTTCTGTTACTTAGGATAAAATCAAAACCATCAGGTCTTTTGAAAAGCAGCATTTATGCCACCCATGAATTGCCTCTACTAAACATAGGAAAATACAACATTTAATTGGCTAATCCACATAAAATCGTCTGGACTATCAGATTGGCTGCAGGTTTTACAATTTGATTCATGTACATTAACGTGCACAGTTCCTTATTTTGTTCCTTTTTCGATGCTAATGACATGTGCCTGTTAAGATTTTCATTACATTACCTAGGATGTGTAATCAAGCAGTTCCATAGCAAGAGTTTTTCAGCCCTATCACAGCTGCTAGTTTCTTTGCATTGTCTAACTTCCCTTCACTGTCTAAATTATCTTTTTTTTTTTTTGGTATAAATTATCTTTGGAAATTAGTATACCCTACTGATTTTTAATGGCCAGCTGATTCTTTGAGATATCACTTTGACTTTCTCTTGACAAACTTGGCACTATAAATAACACAATACTCACAGGATGGGAACTTCCTATGGCAACCATAGCTAAGCCCATGACTGTGTGTGATGACTGTCTTGGACCTACTCAGCCAAGCAGAATGATATTGAGGAAAACTTATATTTTGACCAGTCAGCTGTACATGAAAAACTCTGCAAGATGAAGAACCTTTGTGAAAGGTTTAAATTATTTCTTTCTTAAAGATTTGACTGTGTATTAATTTTATTGTAGTCATATGGATGCATGTGAGCATGCAACATGCACATCTGATAATTGCCTAATCAATTGTTATGAATGATTTCATTTTTACACCTGCAAAAAGTTAGAATAAGGAAGCCATGAGTGAAAGATTTTAAGATTCCTATATATAACTTTTACAAAAGGGTTTTTAATGAATCCCTTGCATAAATTTTAGGCAACAGTATACACTAGTGCCACATCTGTTGGCAGGTTGATCTACACTATCCAAAGAATTTGGGAAAAGAAAAAATCTCTTGGGCATATGATCCCCAAATTATAAAATAATTTTACTTCAGATGTAAAAGCCAGATTAACTCATGGCAGCTGACTTGTAAATGTATTAAATGGACAGAGGCATAGTGAATGTCCTTCAAGATGAATTTCTTGTCATCTTTTCTTGTGAAAAGAGGTTTATCCCATGCCTTCAAAATCTGTAGGGTATCCTATTTTTTTAGTCTCAAAAATATATTTGGTTTTCTTTGAAGATGAATAAAACTGAGATGCTATTATATTCAGTTCTTACTTTGCAGCATCCAGAAATTCCTTTGCTATTAATATGCCAGAGAAACAGATTTCTTTGATTTTTTTCAGTTTAGAAGATCAAAAGCTGTCAGAAATTGTTTCAAAAGAAAAATAAATCTTTGAGAAGTTGGATTTGAAATAATGAGTCTCCAGCATGTTGCATATACAGTACTTAGAACTGTTTAATGGAAGATGCTGTTATAATTGTGGGGTTTGTCTTTTTACAAGTATCACTTACCTAGAAGATATTTCAATATTAGCTTTGCTTTTTCTGAAAATAATTATTTGAAAATTGGATATTAATGGCATTCTTTTTTTTTGTAACTTCTTGCAAATACTTAATCGAGTAAAAGAAAAAAGCAACACATGTTTAGACTAAGAAGAAAAACTCTTAAAAACAATTTGGAAGTCTGCACGGGCTTTTGTCTTCATGTAAAAGCTTTTCTTTTTTTTTCATTAATATTCTCGTGTTTAGAGAAACTGATCATTACGTAGACATGAAATAGAACCTTGTTGTTGCTTTATTTGCTGTGGAAGCATTGTGGCCTGCCTTTTGTTGTTTGTGGGTGACAGCCTTTGTAGTAACCATCCATCAGATAGGATTGTGACCGCTCTAATATATGCACAGAGGCCTTGCTCTGTCAGATTCATATAGACATTAAAACTTGGAAGCCTTGGTTTATATTAACATCATCAAGCAACCAAGCAGGATTTGTTTTGTATCAATAACACCAAGAAACATGGTGTGAAGATATCTGTCCTGTAGGGGCTGAAAGAGCAAGTGGTAAAAACGGAGCTGATACAAGACGATTAAATATTGATAAACACTAGAGCCATTTGGAAATAGCCTTGAATGCGTGCAGCCTTGCCTGCAGCTAAAGATTAAGATGTCATTGTGGCTTTCAACTTTTTTGTCAGTAAAGCTCTAAATCAATTCTAAACCTATAACCCATCTGTATTATTCTACATTTACAACAGCCTATTGGGAACAATGTACACCAATTCATCGCTGAGAAAGTGTCTAATGATTACACTGGCAAATAAATAAGTCAAACATGCTTTTTTGGAAGGGGAGTGAATATACTTTTACTTCCAAATTAAAATATTTAGTGCTTTACAAAGCAGTTGCTATTTAAACTGCCAATAATGTTTAACATGAATTTACTCACCACTGCCTATCCTCATACTGTATAATTTATAACACTAAGCCCTTTCAATACTCCAAAATGCCAGATAAACTTTTCTCATTTGCTCTTAATTTGGTCACGCAGGATAATACCAACATCTGAAGGCTCTTTAAACTGCTTTTTAAAATGCATTCCTGAAAGCACCACCAATGCCACCTCTGCTCCTTGTCATCTTCCATAATTATTTCCAATCCAAAGCGGTCCTTAATGCGCTTATTAATCTGGCATTCTCCTCAGTGTGAAGCACATTCAGCTCTATTAATTTTTAAAAACCCTTTTTTATGGGGGACTGCAGATGCTTGGCTATTACTGAAAAGCTATTAGAAGTTAACACCTTTCTCTCCCCAGGGACTGGCATCATCCTATGCTTCCAAATGCCACCCTATTTTACATTATCAGCTGCTAAGACTAAGTATTAGAGACTTTTTTTTTTTTTTTTTACTTCTGAACTGTTAATGCTATTATTAGCTAATGGCAGAGTTCTGTATAGCGTATAGATACATATACTCTCTCAATGTCTAGAGCATATAGGGTTTTATTTATCTGCTTTTGAACAATGAAGCTTTTCATTCCTGCCATCCATTAGAAGAAAACTCACAGGTAAACAACCACTAATCTTATTCCCAGGGGCTGAGATTATTTTTGCCTTTTCTTGACTTGGATATTACAATCAGGCCAATATCTAGAAGAAAAAATTAAAAGAAATGATGCCATCATCCATCAAACCACAACCCAGCTTGCTTTGTGGGGAACTCGTTCTCTTTCAGCGTGTCTTTGTCATTGTGAAACACAAACCTTCCTTGATGGACTGGGAGCTAGAAGTGCTGAAAAATATTGCAGAATGTGTTTTCTGAGCTGACAGCAAATATTAGAGTTGACAGGGTTTCTCATTTTCTGAAAGAGCTTTAAGTCCCAGCTATTCGTCTCAGGATCTGGCTACTGTTGTGAAAACAGAACAGAGTTCAGTCTCAAGGATGGGCTTCTGTTTGTGGCTACCAGGAGTTTTTAAGCAGCAAACCATTGAGATAGGATTGAGAGGTGTGTAAGTCCACATCTGTATTTGGTAATTGCACTATTTGCAGTGAAATTCACCCTGCTGTTAACTCAGACTCTCAGCTTTTAACTAAGTAATGCACAAGGAGCAGAAACCAGTCCAGCGTTGGCTCTTCTGACCATTTTGAGCTGTGATTACTAAAGACAACAAAAACATATTATGCCTTGAAAATGCTTGGATTGTGTGTACTAAACTGAATGTAATCAAACAAAATAGTGCAGAGATTGTGGAAGTGTCTTATTATTATGTATTCAATTTAATAAAAAACTATATTAAAAATTCTCCAAGCCTGTGGAACAAGTGTCTCCAGAAAACTGCAGAATGTTTGACAGCAACATAAAATTTAGGTCTAACCTGCCATGGGAGATACAGGAGCCAGAACACAAGCCTGGATATTTGTACAGCAATTAACGAGGTCTCCTGTCCCAAAGACAGGACATTGTAAAGGCTGGAGGCGAGGGAGGGTCTTCCCAAAATTATGGCAAGTGTTGTGAAGGGAGTTACTTGCCACAATTCTGTTAATATTTGAGCTTTAGCTTTTATCTATTATCAATTTTACTCATTAGCACCCAAGAGACTCAGTGAAGACCAGGGCACCAGCTCGTAGCTGCTGCAGACAAAGGAGAAAGAGTTTTTTCCTAGAAAACTTTATACTTTCTCTTCATATGAATGTATAATACATAGAGAACTGACTGAGTTTAAGATGTTGGCTAATATATAGTCTGAATGTGAGGCTGGTCAGCAGTGAAAACTTGCTGTGGCCCTTGCAAAATGAGAACTGACAGTAGATACTATGGGGAAAGAATTCCCAATGGTCCTTTATTAACATTAATGCCATCTTTACTAGTGTCTTGAGAAATGCAGAGATTACATCAGCTTCATGCCAGAACCAGGAAAAACCCTAACCCTGGGCTGCCCCAGGATGATGCCCAAAATTGGGCACAGATGAGGATTTGCCTGGAGTGACAGGATGGAGGGCAGGAGGATGCACAGCACGGTGCTTGGTGCCTCCAGCCACTGCAGATGAGGAATGTAACACATGCCCAGCATCCAAACAGACTTGTTCCTGCCATTTCCCATCTTGGCAGCTTTTTGGTTGGACTCAGTGGTCATGGCTCGACACAGTGGAAAAGTAGCTCAGGAGCACCTTCCCCTTCTGCTGCATGAAGGAGAACGTCACCAGAGTGCAGAGACAGCCATTTGGATGCTCCTGGTGAGAACCAAAACAACTTTAAAGGGTAGACCTGTCTTGCTACAAATCACAATGGTCCTTTAAAAGGCTGCCAAGAAGCCCTAATGTATCCTACTTCAACATTTGCTCTGGTGTGTGCCCTAGGCTTTTGATTACTTTCACCTTTTCCTTTGTTATTTTGTAAGACATTTGTGCAAAATCCAAGTTGCCAATTTCTGTCCATCTAGATTTATGGAAACACGTCACTGTGTTTAAATAACAATGCTGGAAAATAAAGTGGAAACAATGACACTAGAGAAAATTATGATTGAATTATGCTTTAAAACACACAATGACAAAGCTGGGACACTCTGACCTGAGCTAGCGTCAGCCTAAAGAAAAAGCCACGAGGAGTGGTGGCTGCTTTAACTGAGAATTTGCTGGTAGTTTTTTTGTTTCCCTGACAAAAGTGAACCTTATGCTCAGGACCCGTAGCATCTCAGCCAGGTCTGTGAATACTTAAGAACTATGGAAGAGAGACATTGATACTACTTCAATTTTTCAGTCCAAAAAAAAAAAAACAAAAAAGCTATTAACTCTTTTTAAAAAAAGTCTTTCAGAAAAAAGGATGTTGTTAGAAAATTTGAGTTGAGTACAAACCTCAGCTCCACCTTAAAAGTATGTTCTCTTTCACTGTGCAACATTATTAATGTTCCAAAGACTGGAAAGCTCTTTGGAAGATTAGTGAGAGATGCGATTAGTTGGTCCTCTTAAATGCATATTATATGCTCAATAGACCTGAACTGCTCCCATAGGGTCACTTCAGCCCATCCCATAGTTACCTTATTAGTGCATGAGCTTTCCCATTAATGAAGTGGTTTGCCTCGATAGTTTTGTTGAACCATATCCAATTCTAGAAATCAGGAACTGTGTATAATGGTTGCAATGCCACTATACGGTAACTCTGCTTGGGTTGTCCTGTAGCCATTTCTAACTGTCCCATCACCATTTCTAACTGTCCTGTCACCATTTCTAGCTGTCCTGTCACCATTTCTAACTGTCCACGCAAGCTCAGAGCAAAGAACAGACTAAACCTCTGGTCCAGCCCAGGGTAACCGGCTCAAGGAGAGCATTTGAGAGCTGACCTAAACCCGGTGAGTTTTGGAGGTCTCCCAGCACCTCCTTGTTGTTGCCCAGGCCCCAGATGCTCAGATTGTGCGTGGGGTGAGTCATGTACAGCCGTGGCAGTGGGTTGTGCATGCTCATCTCCTCCTTGGCCCAACCCTTCCCGTGTCCACAAGGGCTTGAACGCTTTGATACTTTTCTGAAAAGACATTAGGCCAAACCAACACCTAAGTAGAGGACTCTCTGCAAAACATAACAACACACAAGCTATTGGGGACAAACTTTTTAGCAGGGCTTGATGCAACAGGGTAGGGGTTAATAGTTTTAAACTAGAACAGGGAAGATTCAGATTAGATAAAAGGAAGAAATTTGTTACGGTGAAGGCGGTGAAACTCTGGCCCAGGTTGCCCAGAGAGGTGGTGGATGCCTCATCCCTGGAAACATTCAGGATCAGGTTGGACTGGGCTCTGAGCAACCTGATCTAGTTGAAGATGTCCCTGATCATTGTGGGGAGATTGGACTAAATGACCTTTAAAGGTCCTTTCCAACCCAAACTATTTACAATTCTTGGATTTCCTCCCCAAGCAAAGCAGTCTTGGGGGAGATGCATGGCAGAGACATTCCAGGGACCCTGTTTCCCAAGGGAAGGGTAAAGATGTTCAAGTTTTGACTTGAAAAAACTCATTAACTCCAACAAATTCGGGGTGGTTTTGTGCTGATTAAATTATTTGCCTGGTCCTATTGAACACTGAATAAATGTAGTCATTCAAATGTTGGATAGTTAGTAAAGGCACTTTTTCCTCTCTAAAGGTGTAATTTTTTTGCATGAGATTTAGAGAGCAGATATTGAAAGAAGAATAGATAATAGATAATTGATGTCAAAGGCTGAATAAGAAAGTTGTCGATCAGCCAAAGGTATAAGTTATCTCTCTATGTAAAGTAATATAAAGTAATGATGATTTATTGCTTGAAAAAGTTGCTAGATTGAAAAAATTCTTTGGAATTACTGTGAATACAGATTGATTTTTCTAAAGAACTCTACCCAGACCTATTTCTCTTCCAAAAGAATAGTGCTCGTTCTAATTATATGTATTTTACAAAATTAAATTGCGTTTCTAAAAAGTTATACTGTCAGAACACCAAACACCATATTTTTAGTACTCATGGAAGGAGGAATCTTTTCAGTTGTCTAATTTGATACAGTGAAGAGATAAGAAAAGATGTGATTTGGCTTTACAATATCCTTCAGGTGCACTGCATTTAACAACCTATAGCAGCTTCACCTATTAAACCCCACAGAAGTACAATAAAATGATTTGTAAAAATAGCAATAGTCTCTAAGGCATGCTTCTCTGAGAAAAAGATTAGTGCTGGAGAGGTAAAAAATTAGTACTGGAGGAAAGGTGAGCTATTTAAGAGGTATTTCCTTAATATCAGGAGAACATCCAGTTTAGAAGTGCCTCCCTCAATGTTTCATTTAGACACCTCTCAAATTGGAAATCTGCTTTGAGTCCAGCAAATAATCTCGTGCTCTTTCCAAAGAGTCCCCTTGGAAATCCATTGCACACAAAGCAGCGGGGGTATAGGTTACACTTCACAGGGATCCGTCTACGTAGAAAAGAAAGCTCAATATATTCCTCAACTTAGATTCTGGATGTTTTCCAGATTCATAAAACCAGCATCCCATCATCTGTGCCTTTTCTAATTTTTTTCCTGTTATCCTTATGAAAAAGGCCTTCCCAGCAATGGTGACATCTCTCTATCCTGAACTCTATGAGATCTGTTCCTGACTAAAACACCTTTTTTGTGTTACTAGATTCTTATGCTGTTTTCACAGACTGTATTTACAACTCCTAATATTGTTTAGTTTATGGTACCCTTGAATTTCATATATACATTCAAAGGTGCTTGAAAGAAAGCACAGCACCTAAAATAGCTTGCACCACTGCCCTAAAATATTAATCACTAGTGTAACTCCATAAGAGTTACATCAGGCATGAGTTTAACCCTACTTTTTGTTTTAAATCAAAAGAAATTGATTTCTTTAGCAAACACACCCTAAACCACAGGATCAAAGGCAGCTGAAGCACTATAAAACCTCTTATTTCTTTCCCCCTCCACCTTCTCCAAAAGCTACAGGGCAGCCTGTAAACTGGCTTTTTAAGCACACCAATTTCGAAGCAGCTGATTCTGCTAACAGCAGATCTCAGCTGTGAGCAATGATGTCACTGGTTAACGCTTCAAGGCCCACAAACTGCCCCACTGCTTCATCTCATCTCCATCTTTCTCCAGATCAAATGAAGTGCTGGTAGCTCTCCACAGAAGTTAATGAACTTGGAGAGGTGGCTTTGGCTCAGCGTATATCTAGGAGAAAGGTATTGTTTTCAATAAGATTGAGTTAGTCTTGTTTTCGTGTTACTGAGTCTGCAGAGAAAAATAAACTAGAAATAAGGATATTTCTTGAAAACAGAAGAACCTTCATGGATAAATAATTAAGGGAGTACATCTTTTTCAAGATGTATTTTCAAGAAATAGGCCACAAAACATTCCCTAAGGAAATATGCTATGGACAGAAATGAAGGTTAGAGATTTTGGAGAAAAATTGAATTCAGATTGAACTTGTGATATGTAATGTTTTATAATATTGTATAAGTAAGTCCAAACCCCAAGAATTCCAGGGAATGTTGCTTTAAAGTTTCCACACATCGTACACATCTTTGCAGTTGAGAAATGTGTTTCTGTAGTTAGCAAGTGTGCTTTCATGGCATTTTTGTTTTCAAATTTTCATTGAAAACTGTATTACAGTGGAATATAATAGAAACAAATAGAGACTTGGAAAGTGTGGACATCAACACTTTAACAGGTAGAGAAGATGCGCAAACTTTTGAATCAGTAGACATTAAAAAATTCAGAAGCTTGAAACGAGTAGTGCAACGGTGTGAAAACAAAATCAACAAGAGTCAAGAGTGCCCGTATTTTGATGCTATGCAAATGCTCACGCTTGTTTGCAGCTCTGGGTTGTTTACAGACAGTCGGTGTCCTCTGCCAGGGGTCAGAGCTGTCAGATACCTGATCTGAGAGCTGTGCAGCAACACCCTCCCCAAACTGACAGCGTCTGCCCTTTCCTACCACCCCTGGAGAGCGAGACAGGGGAGACAAGGGGGAGATCACTTGCCATGTGGCTGCTGGACCACAGCTCTGGTCTCCACCAGCCCCAGCAAGACTCACCTCTTTTCGTGCCCTGAGCGTCCCAAGCACTGGCTGAGGGATCAGAACAGGTCCTGCAGAAGCTGCTGTTTAGACACACCTGAGGTTGCTACGTGGGGAAGGAGCTGCAGTCTGCTGTGGTGGGAGCCCTGCTCTCAGTCTATATGCTTTTTGTGGAGGGAGAGCAAGAAAAGATTCAGTGCTGTTGTAAGATGGACATTAGAAGCTCACCGCATTCCTCATTTTCTTTCCTCAAAGTTGCCGTGTTTGGTTTAGGTGCCTTTAGGTCTCTGCTGGGCTCTGTGTGGTGTGCTCCAAGGTGAGGACCTGGAGGGTCAGGCTCGTGTCCCATTTCCTGCACCACATCTGCTCTTCCCTCTCCCACTTGCCAGGCAGGGGGAGGCTGGTGTAGGTCCCAGCTCCAAAGTCTTACCACTTGGAGTACAGAGGTTTTAGGAGGTCACTAACAAGAGACTGATGGTCTTTGTCCACTTTTCTTTGCTTAAAAGGCATGATGTTTTTCTTCCTCAACAGTGAGATGCCCTCACCATAACCAGCACTGCCACAGACTGTAGGTTTTCTCATTTTGCCCTTCTTGTTCAATGCATATCTCTGTGCTCTCTCCCAGGGCTTTCTCACTGATGGTGAAGGAGCAGAGATTCTGCAGGTTCTCAGTTGCCCACGCTTGCAGGGACAAGTTATAAACTCCATATTTCTCCTCTTCGATCAGCCCTTAATTCCGGAGATGTGCCGTTGTTCTGTGAGCAGGGTCAGCACATGGTTTACTGTGAGATAATTTTAAAAGGCAAAGAGAAATCTAGCAAGACACTCGCAGTGTCACCCACCAAAGTGCTGCCACGCTGTGGGATTCATGGGGCCTTTGCTAGAATGAGCAAAGTAGCTCTGCCTTGTTATGTTGGAGCCATAATCAAGCCCTTTCCGGGATTTCAATTCCATTTTATATCCCCTGTGGTTGTACACAAATTCCACGGTTGAATAAATAGACTTTGGCAATGATTACTTGGAACCTTAGGGGTTAACAGTGTTCTTAGCCTTTTCCCTAATTGATGTTTACTCTCTTGATGCCTTTCCATGTGCATGCTATAAAATATTTCCCAGAAAGAGTTTTGCCTATTGCCAAGATGTTATGCTTCTCACTAGATGGAATTCCTTGAGAGAAAGCTATGAATTGCACCTGTTGTTAGTGCTGTGATAAAACCCTGTGAAATAAAATACCAGCTATGGAGCAGAGACACCAGGCTGTGAAATGTTCTCCTCTACCTGTCCTGCAACCCAGGTGCTCAAAGAGGGCTCCACTCAAGCTGCAAGGCAAATGCATTTGGATGATGCCAAAAGTCCACCTGAGATTTTAGCCCCTCAGACTACATCACTGAAGAGGAGACCCTCATGGGGAAGAGTTGTCCCAGATACGATGTGCAGTGGGGAAGAGGAGGCAGGCATAGAATTTAAACTTCTTTGCTACGTCATGAATCTGCAGAGGTAGATTGTGGAAAAATCAGAACAACTACCAATTTACTTCTACCTGAGATGAGTGAGTGAGTCAATTCCAAATAAACACCTTCCCATGTCTTGCAGCAGTTTTACCCCACTTGCAGTACAGACACAAATCCCAGTTTAGACTCACAGACTCACAGACTTTTCCTCTTTTTTATATTACACTTCAGCTCTAACTTCTGTGTTAAACCCCTGCCTTCCCACTCTAAGAGTGCTCTTACAATTTTGAGAAATGCAGCTTTAACTGGGCTTCAAGATTTAGATTAAAGAGGGAGAAGAGAATGCAAAGATTTAACAAATGCACGTTCAAGTTTAAGAATATGCCCTAAAAAAGATTGATTGAATATTTTCTAACAAGTCTTTTTTTGACAGAAAGCTGGGTTTGGTTGAATGATATCCCTTTAACTTCTCCACCCCTTCTGCCCCCAGCAATAGTTACTCTCCATGGAATTTTGCCTTGTTGAAAAAATTGAACATCCCTCCACTCTCCAGATCCAAAATCTGTTTGAAAATGATGTGCTGTCAGTTATAATTGTCACTGGGGGCTTTGTGCTACCGTTTGCTCTTTGGCTTTGGGCTCCCAGCTGGTTTCATTATTCTCCCCACTGGGGGACTCCTTGGATGCACCCTAGCAGGTCAGCAAGACGCAGAAATCCAGAGCATGAAAGGAAACCATCTTGCTCTCCCTGTTTCTTCCTCCTACCTTCACACCTTCCTCTCTCCAGCTTCTGATCCCTTGGCTTTTATTTCCCAGTCTTGCTCCCTGTTTTCTCGTCTCTCACATCACACATCGGCAGTTTCCCCCTCACGCTGCCTTCTAGCCCGGGGGAGATCACCAAGAACAAAACTGATTTCTTGGCTTGCTGGCAACTCCAAAACAAACAAGTCAAAATCATTGTTTAAAAACTGTGTAAATAAAAGGATATTCTGAGGTTTTGTTTCTGAATTTCTGAGAGATTGAATAAACAAACTCTTTATGGATGAAAGTATTTCACTTGGCCAGATGGAGCACAATTACTCTGGATGTGCATGAGGTTTCTCATATTGAATTTCAACACTTATTTTTCAATAAAAGTGAAGGAAATTTTGCAATTAAAAATAGATTCAAGTAGAAAAACATTCAAACTGTCATTTTGGAAGATGTTACAATAAATTTGACTTTTTCAAATACTTTTTTTTTCACAAGAAGAATTTAGTGAAAGAGGACAAAACCTGTAGATGTCTCTATCCCTGACTCTTTACCTTGAATAATAAAGCGAGGCTTTAGAAATCCGTTGGGTGTTTTTTACTGGCTACATTAGTACACAGGGGACAGACAGACTCCTTGTTCTCCATTCCACTGCTTGCTGTCATGGTTGACGTGGCAAGGCAGGTGAAGAAGGGATCGAGAGTCCGCTAAGGACAGGCAGGAGATGATGGCAGACCCACAGTAACACAGAAAACATTGCACAGAAATGTGCAATAAAAAATCTATTTTATACCAGTCTATGCATTGGGCAGCTCAGGGCCCTGGAACCACAAAGGTTTGAAACCCTTTCTCCTAAGTTTCCTGCATTTCTTGTAGGGGCAGTGCAAGTGCCTGCACATCAAGGTTTGAAATATGAATAGTTGGGGCCTAACCCAAACTGCTGAAATTAATAGGGAAACCTTTGCTAACACCTATGTCTTTTGGCTAATGCTTTTAGAAAGTTGCCAGGTAGTCATCATGGGGAATTAGGTCTCATAAATCCAACAAACAAGCACAGCATCACATAGGTAGCAGCTCTCACCCCATGAGTGTGTTCAAGCTTCACAGTCATACTGTAGAGAAAGTGGTCATAAAAGTGTACCTCAAGAACATATCCAATGTCAACTTTGTGATGGAGGTATCTATTCTGTAAAGGCTAATTCAGCTTTCCATCCTCTATCCTTTCAGGCTCCTGGAAGAACTGTTTTCTTTAACACCAGGTAATTGGATAAATATATAACCATTAGAAAGCAGAAGGAGATGATTGTCCAGTTAATTAATATAGAGATTAATGTGATATGTTGCTTGAATATGTGAATTTGTTTGGCTTCAAATCCTGGATTATGTCAGTTCCACATACCCAAAATGTGTAAGAATGAAAGAATCGGATGACAGGAGTTTAGGTTGCCCTGATCGGTGAGTTGACAGTGTAAATTATGCATCATTAAAAGTGGAGTATGGACTGCTTTTGGCATTTGGATCTCAGCATGTGTCCCTAATATCTTTTATTCTAGTGGTGCTTGAGTCTGGGACTAAATTCCTGGCTCCTTGAAGTCTATGGGAATTTTGGTCAAACTCATTTTTAGCTGAACTAATTTGCAAGGTTCAGTATCAAAACCTGTAGCCTGTGATTTCAATAAAGCTTAGTATAAAATAACCATAAATGGTTATTTATAAAAGACAAGTGAAAAAGAATACATCTTTGTTGGTTTTCAAATTTGCCTCATAGTTCAAACTTTCAGGCTAGACCAGAACTATATTATCTCCAGTAAGATAAAAGCAGAGCATTTTTCTTATGGCTTTTGAGAAATGGAGATTGAGCATTTATGTATCTTCACATTTTGTACAGAAATATCATAATTTTGCTATATATTAATTTGGTTGCTGTTGTTTTGAAGGAACTTTTAATGATTCTTTGGAGGCTTGGTACTTTTGTATCAAGTATCAGTTTATATTTGGGACTTCCCTACAGTATTACCAAAATTTACAGCTAACCTAAAACATTCAGCCATAACCCTTTAAAAAGATGGCTCCTATTTAAAAGTATGGCTGCATTGTGATTTTACCAGGATGAAATGAAAGATGTTAAGCTATTCCAGGGTGGATTTCATAATTGCATCTCTTTATATCAGGCTAGTGATTTTCATTATCTTAATAAAAAGATATTTTAGCACTTGAATACTTTCCAGAAACTGTTTAACGGATTATCAAAAGCAGTTCAATTATGGCAAAACCAATGGCAAGATTCAATATAAACATCAAATGAACCTGATCTTATATTGCTAGGAATCAAATTCCTGGAAGAGCAGTACCACAAGTATGTTAGTCACTATAGCGATGCCCAAATTCCACATGATGATATGCATATGTTCCATTGTGAGGAAAAATTTAACTTTGGTCATGAATATTTCTCTATGGTCATGCTTAAAGCACATTGAATTACACATTGACCCACAGGCATGTTAAAAAGAGGAATTCCTTTAAAGAAAAGAGCTATAATACACAGGTTCTAAAAATGTGGCAGAGATAGGATTTATATAAATCTCTACAGTTTGGTTTCATAAGAAAGAGGAAATGCATTCAAGGTAGAATGGAAAACTGGAAACCTTAGATGTCCTCCAGGACTGTGTGTCCTGGGCATGCCTTCCAGACCTGTATCCAGTGCTGGCCTCCCAGTTGTCCTGATCCAACACCCACTGGAGTTTGCTGAAGATCCATCTGTCCCTATGCATGAATTTCTCCAAAATAAATGTCACAGCCCAAGATTTCTTTGCCACACAGTGAGCAGATGGACACAACGCACAACTGTGGATCCAGGCTGCAGAGTGTGGGCACAACCATGTAATGTAAGGACAACCAAACTGGCAGGTAGTGAAAGCTGTGCTGAATGGATTCAGTGGTAATGTTCTCAGGAACTCCAATGGAGGACATGAATTTGTCCAAGAATTGTCCTTCTTGAACTAGGCCCTCTTCTTTTCAAACTGCCTTTTTGCCAATACTAATATATACAGTTTACGTACAGGGAAAAACTGATTTAAGGATTTGACTCTCATATTATCATGCTCTTTCAAACAGTTTTCCAAAGACAGGCCCCACTCATTCAATCCTGAGACAGACACATATTCCAGCGATATCATTGATCTACACACTGACATTTCTGATAAGATTGATCTTCATATATCTCATCAGCATGGCAAATTTCCCATTTGCTGTAAATTTCGAAGATTTATACATTAACCAATCTTGTGTTGGTCATAAGGGGAATTTTAACTCATGATGAGATGCTTTTCACATCCCAGACTTGATCTTAGGTGGAGGAATATATTTTTAATTAGCTTTGGTTTACATTTTCTGTTTGAACCACATGGTACAGCAGCTATTTAGGGTGTGACTAAATAATGAGAACAGAAATGCACAAACTATGACTCACTTTCAAAAAAAAAAAATTTATGTCTGACATTTGACCTAAAATTTGCCCAAACCATTTCCTGGCCAGAGACCATATATGCCATATTTGAAGCCGAAAATATTTTATTGTGATTTGTAGCAGTGGGAGTGGAAGCCTGGATTTGTAATGGAAACAATCCCAACCACAGTTATGGTAGAGCTGCTGCTGTCACATTAGAAACTGCCATTTTTTCCCATGTTAATTTTTTGCTTTTCTTTTTCACCCGATATTCATTGGAGAAAACCACATCTGCATCAATTGTGCAAATATTTCAATAAGATAAGTCTCTTTCCATCAATTTAATTTGGGTTTCCTGCAGTGCCCATGTCCATAATATGTAAGCATTGGGTGCCAATACAAAATATCCTAAAACTGCTCCTGTGAGTTACCTGTTACTGTCTCCTGAAGAGATGTTACACAATGTACAATGAGAATATGGTGATTATATTCTATTGTATTTGGTTTTCCTGGTTTTTCAGGAAAAGTGAAGGAGGAAAAGGGGTTGTGTACAGAAAGAAACGTGTAATTTGTGGAAGATTTGGAGACCCTTATTTTCCTGTATATAGCAGGCTGAAGGGCTGATTTTAATTCAAACTGTCTGTACAGTTGCTTCTTCAAGACATCTTTAGAATCCTCACAGCCATTTGATTTCTGAAAGAAACAACTTCATTGGCTTTCTGTGCTTTCTAAAACCAAGATTTTAAAGTGACTCTAAAGAACCTGATTCCTCTGTGTGTGTGAAGACACCCGGTCTGCTGTCAAATTAACATGGAATGCCCAAAGAGCTGTAATGATCATCCTGGAGCAATGCCTTTCCTGACATATGTATATGCTTCTGCAGAGGAAATTTGCAGAACCTTTCTCTACCAGCCTCCAAGGAGCCATCCTTCGGCTGAATACATTTCTAAATTAGACACACAGAACCTCCAAGCATGCCTCTTCCTTCATTTTGTGGTTCTGATGCACGTTACCTCAAATCAACCCCCCCAAATGTAAGTTATACAGTTTTAGAGAAATTTATCAACATCATTTTATAACAACCACATGTATAATCATGGCATAGGCAGCGCTGTGTTAACAGTTTTATGTCATCTACTCTGTATCTTATTGGCACTCAGAGAACTTTGTGTTCCATTAGAAGCAAAACTATTCTGATAAGTGCAGGTAGAGATGGGTAGTCTGTGATATTCTTTGAGCATATGTTAAGAAAGGTACATCAACAATTAATACATTTAAGTCCTTTTGTGTAGTAATTCACCAACGTGTTATTTTCTACACAATATAATTCTCTTTCAATAAAAATAAAATAAGCTTTCACTTCTAGTGTTTTTTCCCACCCATATATCTGACCAGATTTTATATCACTGTTATGATGTTCACTGAATTATATGTAATAGAAATTTTTCTGCAGTTGTTCTTTCACGTCTAATGCCTTGTATTCACTTTCTTGTGACTTTTCTCTCTTAAAAAGTAAAAAACTTGTTAACATTTTACCATTTCCCACCTCAGATGGCCAGTGATTCATGAAGATCACATACATCACCCACCTGCCTTGTATTATCAGACACAAGAATTTGTGTCTCATTTGTCTGAGAACAAAGTTAGTATCTCACAAGTCACAGCAGATTTCCTCTGCAGCCTCCATAATCCTTTACTTGGGTCCAGTTCTGGTTTAGTCTCAGTTCTGTTGATTCCTGCCACAAAAACATGCCTCATCATAATAGAGTGAGATAATCCCATAATCTTTCTCAAAATATTTCTCCTCTCCATGCCTCTAGAGTACCACTTGCTCTAAAGTACTATTGTCCCAGTTTTGCAGGTGGGAAACTAAGCTTGTATTTTAGTTTCCTCCTCAAGTTGCTAAAATAAGCTTCAAGGCTCCTTTCCATTGACTGTAGAGAGGGCCAGAATTTGGCAGTATTAGAAACTGTGGTGTCTAAATAGCTCACTGCTCTCTTCAACCAAGGTCGGTGCCTAAGACTGCTGCCTGAAGCCTGAATAAGGGCTACAGAGATAAAATATTTGCCTTCATATTAAATGCTGAAACCCCAAACACTGAGATGCAGTGGGGACTTCTAACTTCAGTTGTCCAGTGTGCCAGATGGTTGGAGATAGCACTGCTCAGTCCTTACAGCTATTATCCACAGCAGCTTGAGCACCACTGAGCAGCCAAGCCACTCTCCCACAAGTAGAGGTGTCTCTTCAGTGAAGATGTAGCTAAGATGAGATGTCCAGGCCTCTGCAACCATGGCAGAAAAAGGAATCAATTCAAGGACCCAGAGGTCTCAGGGTGGTATCCTAGCTGTTGCACCAACGCTTCACAGTGTGAAACCATTTCCTGATGCTAAAATACAGTGATCAATTCTTCATCCCTTCATCTCAGTGACATTGTTTTACCATCAGACATCAAAACAACCCTCTTCTCTTGTTCTTCTGGCCTGTTTGTCTTTACCTTTTTGCCCTTGCCAGTGTGTTTTCCACTGGACCTTCAGAGTCTCTTGGAGCTTGCAGCTCAAGAGAAAAGACAGCATAGGTAGGGGGGACATGGGTATATCTGCTTCCCTAATGCACACAGCCATGCTGGAGCTTCAGTAGAGCATGGACCTGCATCCAGATCCAGCCTGGAATCTGTGTAGCTCTCCTAGCACATCCTAGCATCTCAAGAAAGTCTACATGACTTCCACATGATGACTGGGTATTTCTCTGCTAACTACCTGATCATATCAATATGCTCCATGGATCAGAAAGTAGGGCCAAAACACGTCCTTCTCCTTGCATCCCACCCATGCCAGACCTGGCTGGGTGACAGAGAGAGGGAAAGCCACATGATGGGGTGTTTTCCCATGCCATTCACCTTGCGTGCTGTTGTGGGCTGCAGTCCCTGCCCAAGCTGCACCTCATCCTAATTTTGCAAACTTTCCTGGATATCTTCCTTGAATGCCTGTTTATATTGTTCCAGATTCTTCAAGTGGATTCACTCCAGGGCTATTATAATGAAAAAAAAAAAAAGAAAAAAAGAAAGTATTCAGGGAAAACAGGAGGAATTTAAGTGTAATATGTGATGTAGGCACATCATGAAATACTGTGGGTATCTTTGAGTGAGAGCAGATCAATGACAGTATCCTACAGGAGAACCAAGTTTAGAAGAATCAAAGCCCAAGCTGTGCACACAGCTTTGCTGGGTTTTAAGATGGGCTGTCCCACCCCAGTTCTGAATGTGTTGTGGGGATGAAACCCTTGTCTTTAAGTAAAAGTGTGTTGTTGTTTTTCAGTCCCAAGTTACGATAAAGGCTTAGTTTAGCAACTTCAGAAATGGAACTGTTGAAATCTGTAGAGGTGCTGCACTGTTTTGTACACATATGCCTGCACTTTGCCAGCACTCCCTATATAAATGATTCCCAGATTTCCAATTGTATTTTGTTTATAGACACGTTTTGCTTATTGTAAATTGCATATGGTTTTACCTCTAACCTTGGGTCTGATCCTTTCACAAAGAATTTGGCCAAGGAAAAGAGTAGATGATCCACTATTTGTTAGCAGTTCATTATATATGTATGTGCACGAGAATAGATATAGATATATATCTGTGGGACTGATACTGGGAGGTGCTGAGCTCTCTTAATCTCTTGTGAAGTCAACGGGAGTTGAGGGCACTCAGCACTTCCCAAAGGTGGTCAGAAAATATCAGTTTTGGGCAGCCTCATGCTCATTTTTTTTCCTTTCTAAAGTAAAAATAAAAAATAATAAAAAAATAAGCTCTATATATTCTTCTCAGAGCCTTCCTTAAATGCTGGCACCTTGAGATTGTAAATATTTATGTTTTACCACTTTTCCACATGCAAAATGTGTTGCATGGTTTTTTGTTGGAGTTTTAGGGATCAGATTGATGAAGGAGAGTTCAGAGCCAGACGTACAGTATAAGAGACAAAGGTTTAGTAATGAGTTCAAAATTTACAAAACACAGAAGCAAATATGGCTTTAATACATGATGTGACCCTTTATAAGGCTTGAAATTACTCTTCAAAAATCATTCTGGCTTGACTTCAGAGCCGAGTGGATTGTGGGATACCACAGATTGACTTTGAGTAGTGGGTTGGTATTGCAGGAATTTTTTAATTTCCTGTAACTCACAACAATTTTCTTCCAGTTAGACCTTATCCTGCTGCAGTGTATTTACTGAACAATTTAGTACAGTGTATAAGCCAGATCAGAGGCACACGCATGCACTCATACACATTTACTCACACACACAGAGTGAGGAAAATTAAAGTATTAATAGCAAAATTTAAAATAATTAAAAGAGAAATGTCCGGTGTGCTGATGTTTACATTTTTGTGTGTGCAACATATTTAATATCTAACTAGGGATGCAAAGGGAAAGAAGAAACTTTGGGCTGAAGCATATTTTTTTTCTATTATTAAGCAAATAGAGATGGTTCAAATTGCATTAATGAATGAAAAATAATTTGGCAAATACCATTTATTATTGGTTTGTAGCAACCTTTTAATTAGTTCTTCAAACACATTTTCAAAACATCCCCAAAGATACTCAATTTGCATAATTTAAAAAAAAATAAAGGTTCCTTAAACTGACAAAGCTGCTTATGTATTTATTAACTGTAAAACAGCACTAAAAGGATCCCTGCAGTTCAAGGGGAGAAATATTTCATGCCACAGTTCTCCATGTGCTCATTTCATTTCAGTTGTCTCCCAGGTATTGCAGGCCAATTATTATAACATCTTTGAATATAAAAAATGCAATCCAGAGAGTCTGTTATAATACAATTCAACAAAAACCCCCAGCATGAATGATAGAAATGTGTTAGGGCCACTGGAACTACAAATACAGATTTATATCTGCTATTGATTTAAAATAGTCTATTGGTGTCAATGGTCTATCAGAGCATATATATATATATATCTGTATATATACACTATTAAAATGAACAAATCATTATAGTAGCGTATGTTTACCAAGAAACCTAATAATGTTTATAAGTGATTTCTATAGACCACATACACACACAATGTACAAGTATGTGAATTTATGGCATGCTTTATTCTTTATCTAAAATCTATTAATGTCCAAGGAAAGCCTTTGCAGTAATTGTAACTGGATTTGCACGGGGCCTTAAAGAAATGGAAAGAGTGAATGAAACATCTGTACGTTGTGATTAAAATATGATTGTATCATCACAATATTGGAAAGAGAATGTTTGACTGAAAAGGAAGAAAAAACACTCTATCTTTTAAAAACTTTCTTAAAATTAGTGATAGTAACACTGTTACCTGGCTGTACAAATGAAAAATCAAAAGGTAGAAAAAGAGGAGTCTAAGATTCCCCCAAGTAAAATAGTTAAATGTTTCTTTGACTTCTGGATGCTGAATAGGAAGAGATCATAACCTCTAGCATTTTAGAAAGCAGTATGTATGATGGGATTTCTTAGTAGATACAGAGTAAATAAGACTTATTAAATTTCAAGGTAACTTTATTTTCTGTTACCTACCAATAGAGAAGTCTCTTTTGAAATAAGACTCATTAGAAATTGAAGGTTATTCTGGCAAAACAGACTTGAATCCTTCAAAAATAGCCTCTAGTAAAAGTCATAGAAAGATCTGAAGCTAAGCCTATGACAAAAAAAAATGAAACTTAATATGCAGGCAAACTTTTTAATATGTGAGCCAGACACAGAAATATTGGTACTCTTTGAAATGAGCAAGAATTTGATGAAACACTAAAGGGTTTCCTATATTTTATTTTATTGGACAGCAACAAGTAACCCAATGAAAAAAATATCCAGTAATAGCTGAATGCTTCTCAGTGTCAGCTCAGTGCTTTAACAAGTGAATTTCCCTCCAATACAGAAATATTCCCCAGTGACATGAGTTGTGTGCAAATTGCACCCTCAGTTCTTCACCTAAACCCCAGCTGGAGTTCTATTGACTTAACGGAGCTTTGGATCAGGCTCCAAAATAATGAAGGGACAAATCCGTTGAAGTCTTTATTTATGTCTAGATTGTTTTCTCTCATCAAAGATTCCCCCGAGGCTCTTCCTTCTGCATTCTCCTACGAGGAGTTTGCGCCTCCCCGTAAATCAAGCTCCCTCCCCGCTCCCTGGAATCTTGTAGATGAAACTGGGATTTCCTACTCTTTCCTAGTCCCATGGACTCCCTCACAGCTGCTCAGATTCTTTTTAATTCTTGGAGATGCTCAATTAAAGTGGATTCCTGGCTGTTGCAAGTGTTGCCCCAACTAAAAGATCAGAGTGCCTATGGGGAATTGGTGAGTTATGAAAAAAAAAAGTCTTTAAGCCCCAGTAGTGCTGAGAAAAATGGGGAAAATGTCTGAAGGGATGCTTCTGCTTCCTTTGGGACAGAGGTAATATCCAAGTCTTCGGACCTGTATTGACTTCTCTCTGAACTTGGAAAGCCAGATATCTTCATTTCCCAACACAAGTAGTGTTTCACCATTCGAGTAGGAGAAAATAACGTCCCATCAGACTGGATTATGGTCTTTGGGTGTGCGCTAAATGGGTATTCATCTTGCTCCAGGCTATGATCCCTGTTCCCTCCACAAGTACAAGGTCACTGTCCAATGGATTCCAGTTTTAGGCTGTGGTCCTAATCTCTTAAGATCTCAGGAAATCATCCCACAATCAACTAGAGTGCAAGGAGAATACATATCTAGCAAACATTTTGACAAATGGATCCCTTTGGAAGGAAAAAAAGGCATGAAGCACCTGAGATCTGGGAACAGTGTTTTTTAAGAGGTTAAATTTATTAGACAAATTTATTAAAATATCAGATAGATCCAAACTTTAAGAATTTTTGGAAAATATTTCAGACTTTCTTCTTTCAGAAGATGTTTTTATTATAGAGGGTTGGCACAGTACTGAATTCTTCCAAACAAAGCCTGAGTTTACCTCCCTTTCTCCATATTGCTGCTGTATTTGTTCAAGGAGGAGGAAATGTAGGAAAGATGTAGTTATTAATTCTGCAGGGAAAGCACTATGTTACCACAGTGGTGTATAATACATGGCTTGGGAATTTCTCAGAACCAGCTTTCTTTTGGTCTTTCTTGGATACATTCTTGTTCCGCGTGTGAGTTTCCTATAGGCAGTCTCATATTAATCTGCTCCTAAAGCAGAGCCTGTATTTACATGGTACCTGTGTGATATGACATATATACAACACAGGCTTTAAAAAAATCATATCTGGCAAAATCTCCTGCGCTGTGATTTGAGCAATCTTCGCATGAGCAACTCGGCGTATCCGAAAGACAAATGAGAACAAGGGAAAGGACTGTCAAATAGAGAAAGACCAGAACGTCAAGCTTCAAAAGGGGGGCTGGTCTTGTGCATAAGGCCCCGCATAAGCAATCAGGCAATCTGGATTCAATTCCCAGCCTTTCCACAAATCTTCAGCGAAAGTACGAATAACATTCGGGGGTTTTTTTGGTTGGTTTTTTTTTTTTTTTGTTTCTTTCTTTTTTCCCTGATGCTCTTCATAGGATATTCCAAAGCATATGTGATGTTCCCTGCTCTTCTCCAGCAGCAGAAATGCAGGACTACCATCAGCCATGCTAACAAGTCAATTTGACAGGTTGCTGTTGGGCGAATATGTGGCTCCTGACGACAAGTGCACCAGCTCTCTTATGAGTTTGGAGCTCTTGGAAGGTTCACTCAGCAGAGCATTTGGTTACAATCATTTCCTTTGAGTTGCTTAATCGGTATCTCCTGTCTACTTAGGCTGCAGTGCCAGGGCAGGGGAATGAAAGGATCTAGAAATAGATGACCGAAAGAGATGACAATTGGTATTTATCAAGCTGTATGTTTAGTTCTGAGGAGTCCCCAGAAGAGGGGAGGGTCAGCTTCATAATCACACCGGAGCTGTGCTGAGAGTTTGATATTTTGAGCAAACTCCTTCAGCCGGTGTTCACAGGTTCACAGTCAGGGAACAATGGGAGCAGAGGCTGCTTCACATTTCTTACATACCAGTGATGCCAATTTATGAATTCTTCTATAAATCTCTGGAGATACAAACCATCTGTAAGGAATAAAAAGACAACAACATTTATGCATTTGGTTACACATAAGAGGAGTGAATACGTTTTGTTTAGACAATTCCCATGAATTCCAGTCTCAAGAATCACCGAGAGTGTCTTGTTTATGAGCTTTAAATAATGACGGCAAAGTAGAGTTTCCAGATAGCTAGACAAAAACATAGATTAATAAGTGACTGCCTTCCAGTTTGTTTTTGTTACTGTACCTTTTAAAGGGACAAGTTACACCCTATTTGAAGAAGCTAATGGCTGAGCAGAAATAAAAAGAGCTTATCTGCTAATTTAATTTTATCTCCTAAATCAAAAGCAGTTATTATAGGAGCATCAGTTAAGTCATAATGATATGTTTTTGCTTCTTGAAACTCCTTTATTAAAGAACGAATAAACAATGATGTATGCGACAGACTTAGAGTATTTTCCAGGTCTTTTATCTTCCTTTGACCTTGGCGATTATGTGTACAAAATATACCACAGGATTAGGCCTGAGAAAATTAGGATTTGTCATTTTCAGTGATACTTAGAAGAATTTTCCAATGTGTGGGTACTATTTTTCAGTGCTTTGCCAGGACATAACCTATCTTTTACTCCTCAGAGTGACCCAGTACCATGTCTAAGTAGAAAAAGACAGCCTGTCATCTAAATTACAAGGTATCAGTGTTACCACATGGTCTTTTCTTAAACCCAAAAAGACACAAAAAGAAAGAAGAGGGAAAAAAACCCCCACACATTTATGCTGTGGTTAAAATAATGTTTAGTGAATGTGCTTCTAGAGCAATGTTTGCTTACTCTGAGCTGGAGCAGAAGTTCTGAATTGCTTCAGTGATATCAGTGTACTTTAAAAGAAATGCTTTAATAGGAAATCTTGGTTCATAGCAAAATTTCTCTCTTCTCAGGGCAAGTTCCTCCTAGCCTGGCTTGCAGGAATGTACCTCCGGGCTTTACTACATGCAGAAAAGAAGGCACCACTACTTCTCCGAAGGGGAAGAGGAAAAGCCCGAGTTATTTGGCCTCGCAATTATTTTCCCTTATTCTTCATCTACATTCGATACACACTTGTCCTTGCACTAACAACTTGCAATTATACAGCTGCACTGGTGGTAGCACCACTGGGATTTCTACCAGGTTGTCCTGCCAGGCAGGTTAACACACTTGAAGTAAAAGCAAAGCTTTTTTTTTAAACTTTGCTTTAGTTACACACACACACACACATATATATATAAAACCCATGATGATTATTCTCTGCAAATTATGCTGTCCTTCTGCAAAAGAACAAGAACTGTTATTTATCCTGTTCTCAGCTCAGGAAGACAGGGAATAAGCTCAGGGATCAGAATGTACGATCACACGTAAACCTTGAAGGCTCTGTGCAGACTTGAGCTTTTTGTGGTATGTAGGGTAAATTCCCATTAATCCATAGAGCCTTGTGGCTTGCAGTTTGGTAGCTTTCTGAACCTTTTGGTCAAGAAGCACTCAGTTCTAAGTTACTTGGAGACTGATCTCGTGACTTAGCCAACCACAATTAAACACATGTATGTGAAGATAGACTGTGAAGGTGAGGATATCCACTGGGGTATAGGTGTCACGCCATGAGAAAAGCAGCAGAAGGGAGTCTTTGCTGTAAGGAATGACCCGAAAATCCAAGGCCATTAATGTGAGTTTGAGATCAGCTTTCCACGGCTTTACCGAGGAAGGCTATAAAAAGGACAAAACGCTCCGGGCCACGTAAGAGTGCAGATGTTAATGAAAACAAAAATCAGAAGTTGAAGCATAACCAATTTAATGCCTGTCCGAACTTGTACATGAGATATCCACTTGCAAGGCATGTGGCGAGAGCCTGTGACCTCATTTCCCCTGGCACACGGGTAGAAAGTGTTATTTTCCCGTGCCATCACACAGTAACCGGAAGCTTTTCTTTCCAAGCAAGAACTTGCACAGATGCAAGTTATTTCCCAGTAATGCAGGCGGTAACATGTGTTGCCACTGCAGTTTGAAATGTCCATTAATTTAACAGTAAATCCCTTATCCCTGTAAAATGAAAACACCATATTCTACATGGGCAGAGAAGAGCGCATAACTCTGCTTTTCAGATGTTAGAGCCTCCAGTGGACAATTGTTCACCAATTTCAATTTACACAGCTGGCTGTCTCATCCTGAAAGGATGCCTTAGGACTGAGAAAGCATGGAAAGTAAATTACCATCTCATTCCAAACAACATCATTTCCCTCTCCCCCAGGCTAAAATTGAGGTATGTTAATACAACAATGTTAGGAAGTCAGCCCTGCTTCTGTTGGCACAACATTTGACCTATGTAAAGAGGCCAAGATTTTCTGAATCTGTAGAAATGAAGTTTTCTAGATACTGGATACCTTTTTGTCTTACCCAAAGATGATTATGAAGAAGGAACTGAGGTATGCACAGCCATGAAAGGTTTCACTGACATTAGAGTAAAAATTAAAACAACCCCATCTTGCAGAGTTAAAACAAGCAAACAAAAACCGAAATGGTTTCTGCTTTATGCTTTGAAAAATTAAGTACATTGAGGATTCTTTTCTCAAGTATTGCCAATTGTTTGTGTCCATGTACTACAGTAGGGGAAAATACTAAATGTAAGAAATGTATCTAGTTCTGACACTTTCAACAATTGCAAGGGAACAATCTGACTCAGCAAGTTCATTATTGCTAAGGACACTTGAGCATGCTGAGTTTAGAAATTCGATAATGCTTGGTTTATGAGTTTGATGACTGAGTTAAATTATAGATCACAATAATTAGCCCAATTAATGCTCACTCTACTACTGTGCTGAAAATACTAACAAAACACACATGATTAGCCAATGCTAATCATGAGTCATGTCTGATGGTAAGAAGGAGATGGGAGCCGTGGCAGAAACCCCCCCTCAGCCCAATATGACTCTTTTTCATCTTTATTTCACTTATTTCTGAGCCTTATGACTCTGAGACTTATGAGCCATGTCTGATGGTAAGAAGGAGATGGGAGCCATGGCAGAAACCCCCCCTCAGCCCAATATGACTCTTTTTCATCTTTATTTCACTTATTTCTGTTAGATTATTGTAACATTTGTGAATAGTTTTCCAGAGCTATGGCACAATGGCAAGGAGTCTGGAATTGATATAGTCTCAAGAAATATTGTAAAGTAATATGATTTTTCTATTAAAGTTTGATGCTTAGCAAAACTTCAGAATCCATTTAGAATTATGTTTTTCTAAATGATCAGAATTGTTTTCTTTCTTCCTCAAAGGAGCATGAGTCAAATAAACAATACCAAAGAGGATGCTATTCCAAGGCATGTTAGAAGCTAGCCCTCATATCCTATGAAAAGTGAAATGCTACTGGGAGGATAACTCCCCTCTGCCTTTGAAAATCTCCTCCTAAATTCCTATCTTGAGGCATAACATCAGCTATATTACCGTAGCCTAATAGGTCTCAATTCTCCAACAGACTTTACCAGAAGTGAAAAGACCTTTTTTTTTTTTTTGGAATGGCATAAACAGAGATTAGGTGATGGCTGCGTGGGTAAGCGCTGTTCAATATGGTCTCCTCAGGTGTGGGAATTAATAACCATCCAGCCCCAAAAGTCCTCTCTCTGTCCCGCTGTTGGCTGAGATGGGGCTTCCAGGGCGGAACGGTGCAGAAAGATGTGCAAAATGAATTTCATTGGGATAAGGCAGAGAGTTTGGTTACTTCTAGGACCAGGCAGGCACTGGATAATCCATCTTTCTAATCACTATTTTGACTTTGTTGTCTCTGTTTTACCTGGGTCCTGCTGTGAACACGTAAGCCATGTGGCTGATGCTCATAATTCCTGCCGAACACATGGGCGGATGCCTCTCTCATTCAGCTGTGCTCGTCTTCTTCCTTTCCCAGACTCCCATGAAAGCGTGAAAAGTGCAGTTATTCATGCACAATAAGGCGTGATCATTATCATGGTTTGTTTCTGCAAATGTTGTTAAAACAAGGCAATATCTGAAGCTCCACAAAAGATGCGCCTTTCTCATGCAAAGCATAACATTCCTAGCGAGTCGAATGCTGTGTCAGAACTGGGTAAGCCAGAATATTCCCAACATTTTAATGCATGTGCACACTCCTTCAGTATGAGACGTATGTTTATTAGCCAAGGAGAATGCTATCAACAAAATTCAATAGCTAGTGTGGTTTGCCATCATCCTTTTTGTAAACGAGGTATTCATTTAAAAACTGTCATTGGCTATAGAAAGGTTGAAGATATGTTGCCTTTTTGCTTATATTTAAATCACCTCCTTTCTTTTTCAGTCATCTTCAAAAACTTGCCCACATTTGTATTGCTCTGTAAATAATATTATAACAAGCATAACTCTGTAATCGAAGTCTGAGGCTTAAACCAAAGAATCAGTTATTGGGAGATATAGAACAGCTTAAATTTTAAGACTACCCTCTTAAGGTGTCTGACTGTTTCTAGAATTTCCCTCTTTCTCTCTCTGGCTTTCAAAGACATTTTATGAGCAGAATTTGCAGAACACAGGGAAAAAAATAATGAACAAAAGGTCCTATGGCTCAGCATAGGTGCAAAGTTCAAAAGGAGATTATACAAATCCAGAATGTGACTACTCTAAAGACAATATTAGAAATCTTTCCACTTAGATAATCTTCTGTTTTCCGAAATAGATTTTAACAGTCCTGCTCATTAGAACTAAATATTTTATATGATGTAGAAAGTCTTATAACCACAAAGGAGAGAAAGTCAGAAGGGGAGGAATACATCAGAAAACCTTCAGAGTCAACCTGTGAAACAGATGTAAGCAGTTAGGACAAATTCTGCCTGGACTTGGGCTGCTGCTGCACAAACCAGCCAGTTATGGCCAAGGCTACTTCTTGATCATGTGGCACTTGTTTGCACTGACACCCACTCAGTGATCAGGGTAAGCAGGGACCAAGCTGCACAGAGCTATCCATTTCCCCCCCTCATAATAATAACAAGGAAAATGAAGACAAATATAAAAGGTATGAGGATCTTGGATGAGAACCTCAGAATTCCTTTTGATTTTTCAGCCACTCAAAAGAATCCTTGGGCTTTGCACTGCCTTTAGGGCATAAGACAACTTTGGTGATGTACAATTAAGGGATTTCACAGAGCACTAGTTCTTTCTGTAAATAAGTGAATGCAAGAGGAAAGGAGGTCTAGCCACATAAGACTACAGTATTCCACATGTAATTTAAATCATTTATGTAAGTTGTGCTGAGATTTTGTGACTGTCTTTACATGCTGATACCTGTCCTACCATTAACTGCTAACCTTCCAGCTCAAAAATGCTCACGTCCAGCATTCTCTAGTTCTCCCAGTTCTGTGATATCCCAACCCAGAATATTGTTGCCAACTTTAATGTTTGGGGAAGCAATAGACATAGAGGGTTTCAAGTCATTCCTCTGAGCTGGGACAGTAATTCAGTCTAGAAGTCTCTGAGCTCAGGAGCGTTAAGTGCCTTTCCAGTGGCTTTCCAGGGAAACTTTGCAGTTTTTTAGTTCCTCAGCTGTAAATCATGAACTGGCAAAAGGATATAATGAGGCAGCATGTGAGGATGTGGCACACTGTTATGACAAAGAAAAACTTGAGGAGTAAATCTGGGATGGGGCAGCTGCCTGCAGAGGAAGCGTTTGCACATTGGGATGAATGAAAAAGGCAATAGAAGTATTTTAAAAAAGTAAATGGTGGAAATCAGGAGAAAAGAGTTCTCTGGTTCACCCAGGAGAAGGTTTGTCACTGTTGGAATAATGGTAAGTTCCTTTTAGAAGTCATCCTGTGTGCTCAGATGTTGTCCAAAGTGTGGCATCTTGACTTGCCTTGGATTTGCCATTCCACGCTTTGGAATATTTAAATAGAAATCAGTATGGTCATCAGCTGTTCAAAGTAGGTATGAATACCCACAGATATACCCAAATTGCTAGTAAATTGGATATTATATGCTGAAAAGCAACACCTGCTTTTTTATAGGGAAAAAGAGTACAGTACTGAAAGGGAACATCTTACCAAAAGCTGTGTATTGTTACTCTTTCTACCCATAGGGTGTGGTTCCATATTACTTCTGCTGAGGTGTGTATGGTTGGGCATTTGCAGATTGGAACATAAATCTGAAGTTTATCTCCTGATCCACCTGAAGACTGTCCGCCTCTGTGCAGGCAGACAATCGCACGGCTTAGAATGAAATTAATGGCCAAGCACTCAGAAGTCTGCACTCTCCGTGTGTTTACATGCCGAGTCTGCCAATGTCTAGAAATGCAGCCACCAGCCGCAATTTTAATGATTCCTGGAAAAATGGATATCTGATGATATAAGCTTCATCTGTCACAAATTAAAGCACAGATTTCTTTAAATCGGTTGAGTTTTCCATTCATGCTGAAAATAAGATATGATATCAAAAGGTATTAAGTGACCTTTATCACTCTGCCAGATGCGATCACCAAAGAGATTAATGTCCTTCACTTGCTATAAACAGTAACTTCTGAAATAAAATTAGTCACCGGGACCCTGCCTCCAATTCTTTTCTCTGAATACGATAGCAACTAATGATTTAAGAAAACTAATGATTTTCAAGCAACTAAGGCTTGAACACTTTCATAACTATGGGCCAACAGGCACTGATATGTCACACAGTGGTTGTGAAATGAGTTCTTCACAAGCTTTCTAGGTGTATTATGCATTGCACATAACTATTACCATTGTTTATAAACTTTTTGCCCTTAGCACCACAGAATACAGGACTCTCCTTCTCTCTTTTCTTACTAGACCTCAGCCCTCAGGCGCCTAAAACCAAATATGAAACTCACAACAGTCACTGTAGTGTGTGGGGTAAGACAATTTAAGGGAGAATTTCTGTATTTTTCCTCATTTGACTGAATCTGTTTAACCAGATATTTATCCATGATGAACTTCAATAACTTTTCAGTAAATCCATGCTGTGTATTTTATTTTAATTTCCCTGATCTCTGACTTTCAAGCTGAGAACTGTTCGTGTTTAGTTCCTGACCAGCAGTAATTCTGCTGGCTTCCTAGAGCTCTGCTGAACCTTCAGAGAAACCTGCTGGTCCTGCTCAGTGGGAAGTCTCCAAGAGTGTGTTGTGAACTACACACATGGGTGTTGGCTGGACTCACAACAAGAATATAGGCCAGCAGTTGCCTTGGTAGTCAGTTGATGGACTCCAAGATGTCCTACCAAAGACACTGAGGTGGCAGCTACTGAAGAGCAACTTCTGGAGTAAAATAACTGTGTGAAATATGGAAAGGTAGTTTTTCTTAATCATATGCACAAAGTGACAATTATATCAATGTCATTACATGCATCAGTTAAGTTGAGAATATCTGCCAGAGAAATGGCCTCTTGGTCTCTTTTTTTTGAAAGTCCATTTCAAACATGCATGAACACATCTGTGTAAGATTTATCCCAGGACGATTGAAACATCAATATTCCTACATCACAGGCAGTGGTCAGAGACATGGATAGACTTGAGGGACCTGACAAGAGCTACAAGGGGAAGTCTCAGGCAGCTTGTGGGAAGAGACTCTCCACCATCAGAGTCCAGGCAAGGACCAACGAGGCCACCATGTCCCTCACAGTGTGTTTTTGAGACAGCTCATTTGCAAATGAGATGGCTGTTTCTCTATCTGCAGGCACAATACCTGCCTACAACCATACCTTCTCGTAGGCAGACACACCACACAGATCAGAGGGAATGGCAGCGAGCCTTGAAAGGCATGCATTTTCTTATTTGCTATTAAAGTTAACAGAGCAAAATATCCAGAAATAGTCAACTCCATGTCTATTCCTCAGTCGCTTTTGTCTTAATGACTATGCACGCACCCTTGAACAGCTTTTCCACACTGTTTGTCCCTGTACCTGCACTTCCCACCTCTTTCTCCTTTCCTTTGTGGCTTAGAAAATTCTATCTTGAATTTCAGTGTGCGTGGGCCAAGCACTCAGCGGTGAAGCAAGCAAGAGAACTGGCTCTGTGGTCTCCAGCACTGGGTCCCAGCATATTTTTTGGCACCTCAGAGCCAACAGGCGAGGGGATGTTCTGCTCAGTGGTGGGATGGAAGACACCTTGCACAAGTGAAACACATAGCTGCTAAAATCAAAATCTGCAGTAAGTGTGGCTTTTCGAAGGCTTGAAACTTGTCCCCAAAAGGCATGTCTTTTCTCAAGGACAATAAAAGATGCTTTGCTTCTTTCCCCCCACTTTATCTAAAATTCCTGGTCTGCTCCAAACCAGATGAGAGCATCCTTGCTCTCCCTCTGATCTGAACAGTGGTGGCTGAAATAAATAGGCTATTATCTAGAAACATGCACATAGCGCACACAATTTCAGTCCAAACAGTTCAAAGACAGCAAAATTAACAAACACAAGAAGACAGCAAACCTAAAAAAGAGTTTCTTGCCAGGTTGTCTAAACAAGAGGTGGCCATCCCAAAACACAGTGTTATATTGCGCACATATATAGTGTTACAGGGATAAATACAGTCAAGCCATTATCAGTGTGTAATGAATTAAATTTAATAAAGTCCAATGAAGCCATCCATCAATCCTTGCAGATTTCCAAATTTTAGACACTAATTTCCATGTTCCTCTTTGACGCTGGATTCTTAGGAGAAGAATTAATTCAGAGAAATGGCTCAATATAAAATTTAATCATAGCTTTTTAAATAAGTGTGGAATGTTTTTTTTAAAAGAAATAAAATGTGATGTGATCTACATTTTTGATTAAATGGGAAAATGCTTATAGGCTTCATCCTGATAGAGCCTTGATTCCTTAAGCAACACATTATGAGATGTTAATTAAATGACAGTAACGTGTAACATAGCTCCCGTTTTTAATTTATTCGGGCTTCATATTTTTCCACACTGAAGGGATATTCTCACCTTCAGAGCAAAGCAGCGCTGTGAGGAGCAGAGCTGATGGAACCCCGTTTCCTCTGAGATTTGTGACTGTGGGCTGAGCTCAGCCCTGTGTGTTGGGGAGCACCCGTGGGGAAGGTCCAGCTGCCTTTTGTGACATGGGGCACAGCCAGCAGAGTGGGGATTTACTGAGACAGGGCTAAGGGTGTTCTGGCTCTGCTGCTTGCAGAATTGTGTTCACTGGGGGTTCCTGGACACTTAGAAACTGCAGACCTTGCTGAATGGGTGCAGATCACACGGACAGAAGGTCTGATCCGCTCTGGACAAAGGGACTTACTGGGTTTTTGGGGCATTTAGCACTTGCCACTTGCAGAAGCATGTCATAGCAGAACAAGGATGCAAATGCAGCCCAAGAACTCCCAGCTGGTTCCTGGTGGTGCTCGTCCCATGATTTTTCCTGGCATCTCCTACATAGCAAGAGGGGAGCCCTACCAGCACATTCCTCCATCAAACACAACCTTGGTGTTCAGGCTGGTCAGCATCCTGCCCTACAGTCAGCATCCTCTGGACCCCTCCAGACATACTTTCCATGTCACTTCTACTCTATGGACAGGAGAGCTTGAATTGAATAGTGACTTGAAAATTCCCAAGGGATCATTGAAAGAGAGGCAAGATGAGAACACACAGAGCTCAGGGAATTTTTGCGTGTAAGCCAAACTAAGGACATATTTCTTTGGTCTTAAATTGAGATAAGAAAGGATGCTTTCCTATCTTATTTATGCCAGCTTTATTTATTCTGTATGTTCAATAGCATTTTGAGGTACTCGGACTGCCTGCAGTTAAACACCTGAAACCCAGTCATTTCAGCACTAACGATACAGGGAGCCTTTGAAGACCCCTCCACAGGGATTTAGTGTCCTTTGTTAAGAGGGTGAACCCCTTTCCCCCCCTTAATCTTAGGTGAGTGAGACTATTCGTGCTGGCATTAGGCAGGATGCTACCCCTTTTGAATTGTACCACTCGTCACTGCAGTGACGACACGAGCAGGTGGAAGTCTCAGATGAAATTTGGAGCTCCACCTGCCCAGGTTCTTTCTCCTGCCCATAACAGGGGAAATAAAAAAGGAAACCCTTGCTGTCCCCCAAAGTGTAAACACCAAAAAAGGCAGACTGTCATGCCTGAACCTACTTTTAAAGCAATTTTGGAAACTGAATGTATTTTGTAGATTTAAATGTTAATATTTAAGGGAAAATTACAGTCACCAGTTTCACACACCGTAAACCTTCTTTCATTTTATGCTGGATTTGTCCTTTTAAAACCAGGTCCCAGCACAGGGAACAGTGTTTAGGCAAGTATATTAAAATAGGGCTGAACACAACAAACAAATGTTCAATGCAGTGACACGTGTTCTCGGTGTTATATTGAACAGAAATCTAGACAGAAACCAAAATGAAATCTTTGGGTAGTCTACGGCCATTTAAAAGAAATGATCTCTTCTTGGAAAGCAGTGCCATGTATTAGGTTGGTTGTTAATCTAAATTTAAATGTCCTTAATTATGCTAATTTTTTTTTCCTGGCAGATAATTAAAAAGAAGATTTTTAATGAGTTAGATGTCTTAAGATCCTAGAGAGAAGGAAATAAAGGGAGAGAGAGGGCTGATAGAAAAGCTAAATAAAACAAACCTCAGACCTAAGATGCTTTCAGTTCCACATTCCCTCTGGCATTTTGTAGCAGCTTAATTTCCTTGTATGGTCCTCTGACAACATCTCCCACCGCGGGCACCCATTGTCATGTACTTTTGACTATGAGCTATTTGGGGCAGAGACAATGTTTTTTCCCCTGTGTGCAGCCCAGTCCTGGGGTAGAGCTTGCACATTTAGTACTCTTCAGGAGAAATAATGCCAGAGACTTCTTCCTGCAGACAAAATCCTGACCCACTTTGGAACTGATCACTCTACAGTACTTTTATCCTTCCTCACCAACGTTGTTTTTAAAAGATTTGGTCTCTGACCTATTTTCACACTGATTTCTGTGCTAGTGAGGCTTTTATCCTTTAAAAATAAATTGTTGGATACTTGTTTATGTAAATACAGCACAAATTTTGCTAACAAAACAAGATTCAGCATTTTTGTTGGCAAGAGACTGAGACTGTTTTTGTGTTAGAAACTGAGGTGCATGTAATAGAAACATTAATTTCATTTTAAGCCTAATATACCTTTCTGCATTTTTCTAGCAGCTGGGACTGAGACGGAGATACTGAAACTAAGGAAGAATGCATTTACAGCCTGGGAAATAGCAAACTGACATTAGAAACCAACCTCCTGTAGAGTCTCTAAACCACAGTTTGAGTGAAACACTCCATCATAGACACAACCAGAGGAGAAATTTTAGGGCAAGGCTTTGGGTCATCGTTTTGCTTCATCCAGTTTGGGAGAGAGAAGCCAGAAATTTCCAGTAAAACCATCCAAAACACTGGGAAAAAGCATACCCTGGACACCCCGGAGAATCAGACACGTGCCGTCTCAGCCCTCTTCTCAGCAGCACAGATAATCCTCCTTATAAAAGCCGCTACCTCAACAGGTGCTGGTAGCCCCTGCTGTCTTCTTCATTAAGGGGCCAAAGACTATGTGATTATGAAAACTAAACACTCACTTATCCCTAGGTGAAGTTCAACTGGGTTACAACAGCAAAGGTCGGCCGGTGGAGGAGGCATCACTATTGTACTTGCTCTCCGGACTTCATCCCGCCGTCCTGTTAACCCAGCACTTCTCACTGCACTAATCCCTCATTCAGCAAAACACCACAGCCCCTGCTTGACTCCAAAGCTTGGCCGAGCTGGGGCCTGAATTCATTGCGAGAGGAGGGAGAGGGAAAGAAAAAAACAACCCCCAAAACCTGTGAATATTATGGAATTTTTCCATCGCTGCATGTAAATAAATGTATTGCTCGTACAGCTGGTTGGTAAACAGCTAATTGTGTACGTATGCACAAAGATATATAGATGCACACACACACACACACATATATATATAAAAATTGCCTTCTGAAAAATAAATCAAATATAAGTTGCTCAGAGGTCTCCTTAGATGCAAGTTTTCTTGCAGGTTAGGTTAGCTATAAAAGAAAAGGACCACTAAATAAATAAATAAGCAGCTTTGTTCAGTTGTATCTCCAGCAGGGATATGACTGTTCATTATGAATAGGGGCTGAAGGCTTCACTGCTCTGTAGTTTATAAATACTAATGAGTGACATATTGAGAAAAATTGTACCTACAAAAGCGAAGTCTTCTGCCATGCAAATCAGGCCCCAATTCCCCACAGATAAGGATCTTTTTGATGGAACACATGCAAAATCTACAGCTCTTAATTCTTTCATTAGTATTCCAGGCAGACAATTGCCAAATAACAGGGAAAACTGTCTGAATTGCTGTGTCTGAAACCTAATATTGATTTGTTTAATAGTGTCAGGAAGTCAAAATTCACAAATCTCCTGTCGATTGTTTATGAGGCAGTTAGCACAGAATTGGATGCCCCTGCTTAATTAATAACTCATTACTGAAATTTGATTATATGCTTGAATGGTTTAAATGGGCTCTAATTCAGTATCTGCAAAGCAGTGTTGCAACAAAGTAAAATGGATCTAAAAGCTTGTTTTTTAACACTATTGCTGCCTGTATTTCATGATCTCCATTGGTGACGAATATGTTGACATAGTTGCCAGGGCAGACCTCATAGTACATTAACAATTGACACAGAACCGTGTTGTTCTAATGATGTTGTGAACTGAATCCCAGCTAAATCAGAGGGATACTTTAAGAGAAATGATATTGGATTGAAAAAAAAAAGGAGCCCTAAATGTAATTTTTTAACGTGATTAATTTATCAACAGTGGAAACATGGAGAACACAGGTATTTATACCATGGACTTTATTGGGAAGCATTTTAGCGATTCAGGTCTGTGTGTCCAGGGGCCGTGAGCCTCAGTGATTTAAATGCTCTTGAAACTCCTATCCACGGTATTTTATGCTGCTCCCAGCAGTTTCTCATCTCTGCTACTAAGGGAAGAAGCACTCCAGGTGTAATTTTGAAGTTCTGAACTTCATTTAATGAATCTTTCCCTATTTTCAGCATCTGACTAAAATAAGATTTCTTCATCTGGGATTTCCCCCTCCTCTCTCTTCCCGTTGAGAAACCAGAACACAATAGATATAAAATATAGATTTGTGCACATTTTTGAGGTAGAAAGAACTAGAATGAGCTGTATCTAAGGATTTGGTAAACAGGATATTTGGTTTTGCCAACACTGGAAATCCCCAAGGCTCATTAACCAAAAAAAGAATTATTATTTTGTTGGAATATTGAAAGTGTGTTTGTCTTTCTTTGCTGTTACTTATCTGTTGAAAAGACAATCAAGCCACGGGTAAGCTCTTTGCTGTGAGAAAGACTCGAGTGTGTGCTTAAAGATGTTATTGAATGGTCAGCTGGGATTTGGTCAAGAAGCAAAAGCTGTAGCTCATTGATCAGGCCACGTGCCTTGTGTGGCACCTTTCTCCCCACTCCTGGTGTCACCTTCAGTCCATGCAATGGCCACCCACAGACCTTTGGTGCTCAGGTTCTCGTGTGCGTCCTTCACAGCTGGCACCCTGTGGGGTTGTTCAACCTGCAGGGGATTTCCTTACTCACAGGATGAATTCCACCAAATTCCACCGAGCTCCTGCCGAAGATGGCATTCACTCCCCGCAGGAGGGACACAGGCTCCAGGGTGACTAATATATATATATATATCATGAATAATGATTAGCAAATAGCTGAAAGTGAAGAGTTCACAGGCAACCAGTTGTCTGAATATTATGTGCCCAGATTCTTTTGCCAAGTTCAAGGCACTTGTTTAGCCAAAAGCAGTAAAAAATTAATAATTAATAAGATTCAAGCAGATATGTTCAACTGGCTCCAGTGGGAGAAATCAGTGAAATGTTTTGAGAGAAGCTGTTCTCATGAGAATTCCAGGTATGGTTGGCCTTAATGAAAAGGTTTGTATAATTGGGTCAGTTTTAAAGCAACCTAAAAAGGGAAGACCGAGCTGGTCAAAACTGGCCCTGGAGGCAAGAACTTGACCCATACCATTAATAAATGGCATCATTTCTCTGAAGTCTGTGAAGCTAAGGATTTCAGCTCAGCTCCTCAAAGCAACTTAATCCTTCAATCAATAAAATATACTTCTCTAAATATCCCCGAGGAACTGGACCTTGGAACTTGGACCTTGATCCACACGATGTGTGTAACACCTGCTCAGGGTATGACTTTTTGGATACTTCTATACAGAATAACCTTATAAGGACTTGCAAACTGTTGCAGCTGGACTAAGAGTCTCTCAGACCAATAAACAGACCTGTTTGATGAGCAAATAGAAATGTCCTGAAATATATGTATGGAAAACCAGAAATCGAGTGGCAATTACAATTGCAATAAAACAGACAAGTATATAAGTGCAAAATGCTGCTCAATACGTTAACTGAATTTTAATGTTTGGGCACTTTGAAGGCAAAAAAAAGGCAGCAAATGATTGCAACTTTGCCTTGAACTGCCCGTAATCTTGTGCATAAGCAATGAGGTATCTGTGCAGGTACAGTGAGTGACCTCCCAAGTATAAACTGCACTTACATTTTATGCCAAAGCCTCATGTGTCCACCTCTGAAAACGTGATTTGCAGTATGTCCCACATTATAAAATTGCAAAGTATTTATTAAGCTTTTCTTCTCTCAGAGCTTTTTCTTCAGGTGTAGTGTGAGCAGGGGAAGGTATCAGCCCTGGTAGATTTCCTGAAAACTCTGTAGAAAAGCAGAGAAAAAAATAAATAAATCTGCTTTTTACCCCTTTCATGTGGTCCTTCCAGCCTTGGGATTGGGAAATGCTGCAGGGTTAACCTCCCACCCTCTGACACTGAGCACCGTACTCTGTTCCTGCCGGCTTCCAGCTATTTCGGGTTATTTGAAGCCTTTGAAAATGAATGTGTATTTATCATAAGCAGAGCCCGTCAACACTGCATCAACAGATGTATTTTTAAAAAATCATCTTTACACTACCCACATGTTAGATTTTTTTTTTTTTTAAAGACTGTCATTTTTCAGCCTTTTTCAGAGAGGTTTTAGTGAGATCCCATACAGACTTTTTCCATTTGATTTTCTGATAACTATATAATAACGTTATTATAATTGTTTAGCATGCAGATTGCTTAAACAGTTTAAGATGAAGATTATTTTAAATTTCCACTCTTACATAACTGGGCATATTATCAATGTTAAACTGTGAAAAAGTTATAACTAACAATAAGTAATGCCATCAGGAGTTCATTTATCAAGCAAAAAGGAGTTGCTGTACATTTTCATGCATACAGCCATTAACAATGTTGTAGTTCAAAGGTTTGGTAACTTCTTCCAGTGATGGGTAACTTTTACAATTAATTTGAGTTAAATAATTAAGCCTGAGCAACTAAGAACATTTTTGAACCATCATTAAAGGCAAAAAAATACCTTTTAAGCAATGTTTTAACTTGTGCTAAACAGCAGTCTCAAGAAGAATGCCGGTTTCTTTCTGCTGTGGGCTGATTTGTCAAAGTACTATTAAGAATTTTCAGTTATAAAAAAAAAAAAATAAAAATGGAGCGAACCTTTATTTTTTTCCTCTAATTTATTACGCTTGATTACGCAGCTGGAATGGGAAGGTAGCTGCTGTTTGTAGTTAAATAACTCCTCACAATTTCTTAAAGAAATGATCTTCAAAGCTTTAATGGGTCAGTGGCTCAAGTACAAAGGAAAGATTGATTTTCATACTCCCACTCTTTGTTCCCAAAGTTTAAAACAGACACGTTCTGGTAAATTAGTTTGTCTATGTTATTAATGGAAGAACTTATTAAACTCCCATAAATACATGGTGGTATCTTACTTAAAAACACAGAATGCATTTGCTTTGAAAAAAATACATGTCTAAAAGTAAACAGGGGTGTAATATTTTTATTTGATTTCAGAAATGCAGCAAGCGGGAGAACTGGGGGGTTGCAAAATATATTAGGTATGCGTAATGATGAATGGCACAAAGAGCGTAGGCTCGAGTCGATAGAAAATATGTTATTTGGGTTTAATGAAAAGCATTCGCATACTGGGTAAGTGGCAATGCTGTGGGGAGAACGACTACTTTAAGCAAGAAATATTGTCTGGGTGAAATAGTTCTTTTATGTAGGGCTCATGTGCACGTTCCTGGGCTGAGCAGAGGGAGGTGACGCTGCTGGTGCAGGAACGATCTTGGGGTCAGGGCAGGTTTCAATGTCGTCGGAAAAGAGAGTTGCTGTGAGAAAGATTATTGAGGCAGCAGCTCTGGAGCTACACGAGGGGGATGAGGGGAGTGTTCCTCAGCCAACGCAAACTGCCCCAGCTCCTTTTGCATCAGCTGCAGGTCTGCCCCAGGGCCGTGTCCTCTCCTACACATGCAGAGACACTTCTGATATATTCTCATGGCCTCCGAGGTCACCGAGTTTCCCCTGACGGTCTGCCTGTCTGGAGAAGGATGTCTTACCACACTTAATCACCTTTTCTTTCACTCAGCCAACAGTGTTTAGTTCTCCCTGTGAATAAATCCCCCACACTTCAGCAGTTCACAGGGGAGGACAGACCCTCAGAAACGTTCCCAGTTGACCCCATCAACAGCTATAGAGGTTACTATATCAGGTGGGCTCTGGTTAACTAGAAATTCACTACCAAGGCTATTATGGGTGGTAAAACCACCCTTTGAACCCGAGTTCATGCCATTGCTGCTTGTTAAGAGAGAGGCAAGGTGCCTGGAACAGGCTATGGGGGTATTACCAGCTAGAGAGAGCTGGTCTGTGTGCTTCCCACTCCCACTGGAGGTAGTGCAGCTTAGCTCCTGCTGCTGCTCCTCCTGCTCCTAGATCTGTTGATGACTCTCCCTATGAGATTAAGTCTGAATATCAGAGCTATAGGATTAATTGTGGAGGGAATATGCAGAGTTTTTACCCTGATGATGCTGCTCGGTGGATAGTCAATGGGATACGGACTGGGTGGATATAGTCTTTCCCTGTCATTTTTTTTTTTTAACTTCACCAGGGAAATTTGACATGGTCCCCAGTACAGGTTGGGAGAACATCAAACAATTGTGCTTCCTCAGTACAGCACAGTCTGGGAGGTGTAATCAGGGTCCAGTCAGTGTCACCCAAACCAGCGCCTAAGGGCAAGGACCACCCTGTGTAGGAACACCTGGTAGACCATGCTGGGTGGGGGAGAGGGTCTGAGGGAACATTTTTCTGTCACAGTAGGCCATTTCCTTCAAATGGAAAAGCTTCACAGAAGTGATTTACACAGCCGCTGTGAAATATCAGATTGGAGCATTCCTAGAAAGGCTTTTGGACTCAGAAGTATTTTGATTTTCTAAAAGACATTTTATTTCAACCACTCTGTATTATGCATTCAAATTAAAAAAAAAAAAAGTCAAAATTCTAACAAACGCGATGAACTAATCAAAATTTTTGAATCTTCTACTCCCTGTGTACTCATTCCTCCTCATTCCTCCCTCTCCCTTCACGTTTGTGGAAATGTTTTGAATTGGTTCTGGAGCAGAAATGAAAACAAGGTTTCCTCTACTTCTTTAGCACTATAATCTTGTGGTTCTCCAGCATGATTATCCTGCCCAGTCCCAGTGAGACTGTTCTTTCAGACACGATGCTTTCTCACTGTGGTCCAACCAGTTGTCCCTACCAGAGAGGGCTGAGGGGGATTCTGCCTTGCTCGAGAAATGGGGAAATAAATCACAACCTGAGCTCACACCAGCCCAGGGGAGAGCAGGCAAACTGAGCTGTCTGCCTCTGGTGCTGGTCACACAGGACCTCAGGGTACTCATCAAACCCTTTTTCTGCTTTAGTATTTTTTACTTTGTAAATTGCTGGGGATCAAGACTTTCATTGCCTCTCAGGGCATTAAAGCTCAATGTTGAAAATGATTGTTTCTTTCACACAATAATTTGAAGACTGCTACAGAACCTTGATCCTTTCAGAAAGGTACCTTCCAATTCTAAGCCTTATTTATTTATGACTAGTTTGATACTAATTTCTTAATCTTTCAACATTGTTTCCTGTCTCATAGCATCATAGAATCATAGAATGGTTTGGGTTATAAGTGACCTTAAAGATCATCTAGCTCCAAGCCCCCTGCCATAGGCAGACATTTTCTATTAGACCAGGTTATTCAAAGCCCCATCCAGCCCAAAATTGAACCCCTCCAGGGATGGGGCATCCACAGCTTCTCTGGGCAACCTTATCCTGAAGTACTTTAGACAGCAGTTGTATACTCAACCTGATTTTTTCTAAAGCTGGGCAACTAAGAAAATTTTCATCTTCTATCATAAGACATGCTTCATACCAGACAATTATCTTAGTAATCCTCTGACCCAATTCAGCTTGGATTGGTGTTTCTTAGACAAGGTGCCCGAATAGCCTTGTCTTTGATATTTGACTGCTCGTTACATAGAATGTTTTTTAGGTAGGAATAGGTTTTGGTTGGGTAAGGGGACTGTGAAAGCAGAGGTGAGTAGGCCACTGAAAACACTCCCCACTTGAGTTAATTTTAGTTCTGGATTTGAACAAAACCCCAGCGACTTTGACAAGAGAGGATACAGGCTCCAAATTTTTCTCTACAATGGGCCGATTATGGAACTTCACATCAATGGGCTTGAGGGATCTGAAATCTGATCTCTGTCTGGGCTCATTTCTAGTTAACATGAATTATACCAAGAGCTACACTTTCATGATAAAGGGGAAGGAAAAATAACATGGAAAAAATAATTGGCTGCAAATACCACAAAAAAAAAGTTTCGAAAGTGATAGCAGCCACCTGCACTAATGATACTGAAATAAAATGTACAAACCCAACATTGTATTGTAAAGTATGTGCAATTAAAAAGATCTCATGGCTGCTTGTTAGGACAGTCAGAAACAGAAATTTGCAGGCATGGTTATCAAAAAATCTTTCACCATTTTGTTGATTGTAAAAGCTCATAAATGGAAATTGGATCTCATTTCATTTCACACAATCGTGTGACAGCAAGCAGAGTCCTATACCTGCGTGGGACCACAGGCTGGGGAGGACCACGCTACTTTCCAAAGGAATGATGACAAGATACTTCATGCTGTTTGTCTGCAGTGGAACTCCCCATTGAAGTGACTCTACTGCAGTCATGGATGAGGACACAACAAACAGATGTCTCTTTCATGTCCTGGCAGACACATGGAGTGGTTCATGCACATCTTCTGTTTTGTTCAGCCCTTTAGACAGCACCAGGACGTCGCAAGGACAAGTGCAGAGCTGGTAAGTGGTCTGTTTGCATGCAAGTGTACGGGCAACCCCCTGACGAGCAGCTGGTGACAGCAAGGAGGGCTGGTTTAAGCGTGGTACAAGTTTTACATGACTAGTAACTAAATGCTCTCCAGTCTTTGCCTTGAAATCCGGGTACACCAAATCCCCCATCCTCAGGGGGCATCCTCAGGCTGAACTTCTCCCTTTTCAAACACTCGGGGTTACCTAGAACAAGGGAAGGCAATGACAAGCTCAGGAGGCATCGCAATGGAAAGAAAGATCTCAGACATTCTGCTCTTCCAGTAGCTTTAGCTTCCAGTGCCTTTTTTTGTGGCTGCCCCAGAGCAGCCCCCACAGGAATACCCCCCACCACTCCATCCCTGACCACTGAGCCCCGCTCACCACTCCGGTGAGTCCGGGACGATGTTTTTGTAGCCACCAACAAACTGCCTGTTTTGTTTCACCAACCATTTTCAGCATCTGGCTCTGAGAACATCAAGGCTCTCCCAGGAAAATCTGGAGTGGACAGGAACCAAGGGAGCGTGTGTCCCTTCAGCTCCCAAGCTCTTCATTGTAAAATGAGAGCATATTTCCCAGCTCTGACACCCTGAGGAACACACTTTGCTACCTCACATATGCTGGGCACGGCCTGAGGGAGCTGTGGGCAGAAAAGGAGACAGAAAAGGAGAAGAAAATCTTTCTGGAGCATTTTCGCCTTTTTACCAACAGAGGGATTTGAGAGCCTTTCTCCATCTGCAGTCTCTGGCAACGACGTAGCCATAGGAAACTAAGGATGTGTGTGTGCAGTGAAAATGGCCCTGTGGATGCTGTGTCGTGTTCAGCCAATGGTTTTACATACAGACATACAGAACGTGTTCCAGGAGACACTCGCTGAAACACAGGCTGAGAAATCTCTTCCAAGGCACCAGAGAGATGGATCCACTGCTGGAATGAAAGCGATCATCTGCTTAACAGCTCAGAGCTACACACACACACACACACCAATTTGGGTCAGGAAGTCAAAAATAACGTAATGCCAGATTGAATTTAAATTGCATGCTGGTTATAAGCAAGCAGAATATTATCGTGGTGCCTGGGTTAATATTTTCCTCTTTTGGAAAGCACGGTGGGATCGTTAATGTGTGTAAGTTGTTAGGCAGGCGTTGGGTTTATATCTCATCCGTGAGGAAAAGCTTCCAAAAAGGCACTGGCTTTTAACCGTGGGCTCTACAGAGAGATAAGATGCCAGTTACGGCCAAACCAACCCTGCTCTTCCCACACAGGAGGTTTCCCCCAGTGAGTGCCTATCCAAGGCTCTTCCACCCACCTTTCTGAGCTGACCCACCGTAGGGCTCACTTCTAATCACTGCGCCTCTCCCTGTTATCTGCTTATTGTCTCCCCAACATTTGAAAATGGCAATAATCTCACAGCTTGCTCGCTCTCAGCCCTGCTGGAGAAATGGCTTTACGAATGCCGTGACTGTAGCGCCGTGTGTGTGTGAGCACACCCATGCCTGTGTGCTGGGCTCTGACAAGATTACAGCCAGAGATGGTCTGACTACAGGCTACATCCTATTTAGGCTTCTGCAAAGATTAAGGGAGAGAAATCTCCCTTTTGTCTTTGAAGCATGAATGGATGCTGAGCTTTCAGCAGTCTGTAAACCGCCGCGATTCCTCTGAAAAATAACAGCAACTTTTAAATTAATGATTCACTGTTAGAACAAGACATAAAAAAAATATGTCACTATCTGCACTCCCCTCTCCCCCTTCACCCAGCTGAACTGTACATGGATATTGGATCTCTTTTGTTGGCAGAAATTCTAGTAATCTCTAAAGGACGTGCTTTTTCTGCCTTCTCAGGCTACCTCACTGAAGAGAATTCCAAAGATTTCTGGAAAAGCTTTTTAACGTCGGCAGCAGAGCTCCCCTCCTCATACCCCTTCCCCCAAGTATCATTATAATTTACAGGATTCATATGACCATGTAACCACTGTGTGATTACAGGGAAAATACCTTACAAATACATAATAATTACAAGTACCTGCAGATTACTTTGTAAATACATTTGAAGTAAGAAAATAGTTCAAAGATTAATTGTCACTTAACTCGCAGTATTTAAATTATTTTCCCCCAAATGTACAAATATATTTGTAGCGACTTCAAGGCTGGCGGAGAAGGGGTTATGATGGTTCTGATCTGAGAGGAAAAAATGAAATTTGACAGGCATGGATTATTTAAAGCATGCAGATGTGAGCCATATAACCACTACACTTTGATGCAAATCATAGAGGAAAGCACAGGAGGGATGGCCTGTACGGAGAAGTAGTGGACAAAGTTAGGATTTCCTGCCATCGACTTGAAATTTAAACAAATAATCATTTAATGGCAGTGCAGCATTACATTCTGTGTTGCATGCATTAATGTCAGCATCTGGGACCAACATTTTGACAATTCTATTAAAATGCTTCACCATTCCCTATCTAACACCTGTTAGCTCTAATTTTCTTTCCTGAAACGTACATCAGTAGACAGGGTAGATTCCAAATCATTTATCACTTTTAAAGTGCTTCCATATGAGCTTTTTGGGGGGCTTATCTTGGCCTTAGGAAAACCTTTTCTGAATGTATTAAAATTCAGTACTTAGAGGGGGGAAAAAAAGTGTAGACATCAATGTTTCATAGCATTCATGTCTGGTAATTATTAGCCTAAATTATGGCTCGCACATGACTTGACAAAGTGGACCCTGCATTTAAAAAAGCTGCTCACTAGACATTCACCGCTCAATGTGTTCCAAGTTATTGAGATGTCAGTCAGTAATCATAAAGCAAACACCCCTCACTGAAAGGACCCTGCTAAGAGGGCTATGAGACCTGGGGGACTACCTAAAAATGTCAGAAATGTTACAGCCTAAATGAATGACATCAGCACGAGAACACGTGTTTAAAAGCACGCGCAATTAGCTAATACAATAAAATGCAAATCCTGGAACATGACAGACCCCAGGAGCAGGACCTGGGAAGAAGCATTTAAAAACAAACCAAAATATTCTACTGTGCAGAATGAGAAAACATTCAAATATATATATATATTTAAAAATATAGGAAAAATGAAAAATGTTCACATTGGTGTTTTTATAGCTGTGCGTTGTGGAAAGAGGAAGAAATGCCTTATATCCTTTATCTATCCAGACATAATAGGCTTGCTTATCATTATGTATGTTAAATCACTCCCTGTGTTGCTCCTATCATGCAAAACAAGGTGTACTCTGAATTAATGCAGTGTTTGTAATCTCTCACCTTTTACAACGCTGACCATAAGTTAATCAGCTTGCAGAGAGATGAGTGGTATGTACAGTAAAATACTGTATTTGTATTTTAGAAGTATTTGCCTTTGCAATGCAATATCCTTACACGAGAGATAAGGCCTAACCTATTCCCACCAATGTATACGGGAATTTTGCTGATGGTTTGGGTGGGTCAAATAGCAGCTCCACCTGCAGTCTTTACACCGAGGGCCTCTGCTGCAATGGTGCAGGGGAATGGGACAAAAAATGATGTCCAGGAAAACAAACACGGGTATTTTGGGCTGGATTGTCTGATTATTATTATTTTTTTTTTTAATACAGATTTTGCTTTTATTATCTGAATCTGAAATTCAGATCTGAAGCATCTGAGTTCACACGGGAGACTCAGCCGTTAAAAACTTTTGAGCATCTTTAGAGCCATGAAACCCAGGCTTCATTTGTCTGCATTTTTTACAGGCATGAGCAAAACGCACACAAACAGCAGAAAACAAAGCACATAAAGCAGCTGGCAGCAACTAGAAATGTATACATCCCTGGACAGTTTAAAAATGTCCATCAGTGCAGAGATACGCGCCTTTACCTTCACACGTCTGCTGTTTACTAAATAACATTTCAGCACAGTTTTCATCTTATAAGGAAAGTGTTTGAAACTTGGAATAAGTGCACTTAATTAAAGGAAGGCTGTGAAAATGTGCACTAATCTGATATGACTAATAGCAAAGTGCATGAAATTGCTAATTAGAATTTCATTAAAGGTGCTGCTTTATCAGACTGCGAATATCACAACCTTTAAAATTCTTTCAGGAAAGCTTAATTCCTTTTCAAACGGAAATATTCTTTAAAGACATTTGAATTGTTCTGAAGGAATTTGTAGCTTAGGCTGAAACATAAAATGTTGCCAATATTCCACGGGAGTAATATTTGAATAAAAATATGTATCAGGTACTTTCTTTCATCAGGCAGATGAATAATTTTTTTTGAAAATATTATTGTTCAAATAATACAATCAGCTAAGAAAAATAAAGTTTAATCTTTAGATTGTTTCAAACATGATTTGTTTTTATGCCTATACTCTAATATTTGATATGTTTTTGCTTTAAAGGAGGAAAAAAAAAAGCTTGCTTCAAAAGTAATGTATGAACAACAAAAAAACCAGCTATGAATGTAATTTTATAAAAATACATAAGATTTTGGATGTCCAGAAAGAAGAAATTAATTGTCTACTTTGATTTAAAAAGAAAATACATCAAAACCTAATATTCTTTGTGAAGCATCTTTTAAAATCTTGAACAGAAATTAAAAAAAAAATAATCTGTATTTTAAGGTATTATTGGAGAACCCCCTAAACTTTGCACAAATGCCTATATTTCTATGCTTAGCTAAAATATTAATTTATTTAACCTCTTTTTTTTAAGTCTTAAAGCTTACTGCTTTTTATTTGTTTTATTGCCCTTCGCTTCTCTTGTCTGATGACAGAGTTTCCCTCCTCAGATTTATTGTTAATGTTGGAAACCTGTGTGACTGTCAGTGATTTTCTTGGCAGCTGAACCTTTGCCCAGCCATCCCTAAGGTTTGTGTCCCTCTCCCTGTGATGGATGGGGCAGCTCTGGGCTCTGGCCACATCCTTAATCTCAGCAGAGCCACTGTCCCACTGCAAGGACATGGCAGCAAAGCTCACTTTCCTTTTGCTGGGGAAAGAGCTGCTTTCCATCAGTTTTTGGCCCCTCAGTCTTGGGAAGTGCCCTTCTCCTCGTAAGACCTCATCCTTCCTCTGCCACCGCAGGTTCCCCGCGTCGAAAGGGCTTTCGATTGCCCGAATTCATGTTCACAGATTGAACTTGTGACAAAATTCTCATTTACCCGTGTACCACTCTGCAATTTTTGGCCTAGTAACCATCAGGTTTGCTTGCATAAACAGAGCAGGATTGGAATTTAAACAGCTTTGTTCCTTTTTTTTTTCCTTGAAATTTAAGTTTACCGGCATAGAGCACTAATATAAGGTTTTCAGCAAAACTAAAGATCACTGAAGCAGCTCAAGTTTATGTGTATTAAAAAAATATCCATCAAGGCTCTCCATTTGTGGACTGCGATTATTGTTATTAATACTAGCAAAAAAAAAAAAAAAAAAAAGAAAAAAAAAGATGTGCTTTTGTTGGAATTAAGTATTCAGAGCACATTTTTAGAAACTCAAATTAAAAACTAATCAATGTAAATTTACATGACAAAAAGATTCTTGGAAATGGATAAAGAGTGAACAGAAGAATCTTTACTTAGGAGATAGTATATTATTACTTTGAGCATTTTTAAAAATCACATGTCAATTACAGTTTGGTGTGATTTCAGCTCTTGTTATAGGTATTTTTGTGCCAGTAGGTATTTTATCAGTTGGACAAAGCAACACATAAAAGTAATTTCAGCTTTCTTCATAAATATGCCAACTTTCTTTATGTACATTTGCTTTCTACAATAAATACATTGATAAAAAATCAGTCTAGACTCAAATAAATGAAAATTATGCTTATTAAATCTAATGTCTGGTGTCAAAAGTGAGGTGTCAATCTTACCTATCTTACTTCTAAGCAAGGCAAACAAAGCTGCTAATTATAATATTTAAGTTTAAATATAGAATTATTCTTCAAATATAGAAAACAATGGCATGGTTGTTCTTTCTACAGCTATATGATTAAGACTACTTATGTCTCATTTTATGCAAAATAAATGACACATGATTGGGATTTAATTCATGCTAAGTAAATGTCTACAGGGATTTATGACAAGAAAAGCAATAACAATCCATACCTTGTTACTTGTCAATAACTGCATTCAGAACAGTGGGGAGTAGGGTAAAATAAATAATTGCTCAGAAAAAACCTACACATACGCAAAAGGAGTAGTGTGCAATAATTTACACCATGTTAATCTAAGGCTGATGGTTGTAAATACACTGAGTGTTATAAATTAATGTAATTCTGTACTATTCTGCCTTATTTTACTCTCCCAGATTCAACGTGCCTGGATCCCCGTTGCCGGCAACCAAGATTAGCGCGCTCCATAGACACGACGAGCTGCATTTAGTAAACTGTTTGCTGAGCAAAGATAAGACGCTGACATTTACAATTTCCTTCATCAGAAATTATGAGAGGGATAGGTTTTGGTGTGCAAAACAAGAGCAGGAAGAGGCTCTGGTCCTCCCCTCTTCCCTCAGCCAGGCGAGGAGAAGCCAGGCGAGCGTGGTCTCCAGCTGGCAGCCAGTGCCGGCAGGGGACTGGCGAGGGTGGAGTTGGGGGTTGGCCTCCTACACGACCACAAAGCTCCAACGTGGGCAGGGGGGCGTCCCCACCGCCCTTCTGGTTTTGGCCGGGTATCGTAATAACACGAGGAAGGTCTCGACATGTCTAGTTCAAAGGGGGTTCAGTTGCTCGGTTGGAGGGAGGCAGCTGCCACCAGCGTGTGGTGGGGGATCCACGGGATGGGCCCCACACACCTCTCCTGGCACGTCACACGGCTGGTGTAAAGGCAAACTACTGATTTTTTTGGGATGAGATTAAAAGCTATGTAACTGCTTGGCTGGGTCATTCACCCTGTGTTGACCGTGGAGCATGATGTGAGGTTCTTTCCAGGTTTAAAAGGAGAATTTGTTTGATGGTTGACCTTAGTGGGTTGTGGGTGCAGGAATGATGCTGAATCTGACTCAGGGTAAAGGGGCCAGATTTGTTTGCAGAATTTTCAGAGTTTGCATTGGTCTGACAGAAAGGTGTCTGCTTAATCCCAAGGAATTCAAACACTCACGCTGGGGCCAGGGTACCAGTTTCTGCAGCTCAGCTCAGCAATGTTGAGGAGTTTTGTTCCTTTGCCGTATTTATTTTGTGTTTGTCGTGGAAGACAAAAATCACAAATAAATGTGTCTTGTGCCAGGTAATACCTTTTTATTACCCAACTTCCTCTCGTTGGGTGCCAGCAGCTCATTACATGGAAGTTGTGTTCCTAGAGGGACATAAACTCTGGTGTAATCCTCAGGCACATACTGTGTGATGATCTCAAAATGGTGGCCATCACAAGGTCCAAGAGAGTGCTTCTTAGTTGTGCCTCATCTCTTAAAATAAAAGCAAGTGTGGCTTTTAATAGGAGCTACACATGTTCTGAGGGCCTGACAGATTTCATACCTATGCTCCGCTAAAAGGCCAGTCAGAAAAGATGAGAGATTTCTTGTTCTTCCCTGCAGTGGCAGAAGCATTAAATCTGCTAATTATGTTTAGAATGAGCCAATATTCCTATATTTATTCTTGGAAGCAATGTCCAGTAGCACAGGACTAGTGAAGCAATGAGAAAGAAGACATAAGAAGGACCAAACATACGCTTTGTGAGGCCACATGGGTTATTCTCAAGCCCTTTGAAAACCTTGTTTTGTTTTTTTCTTTTTCAGCCTCCCTCTGCACCTTGTCTTGGGTTTACTCCTTTGTATTTTCTCCCTCTGTGTTTCTTTCCCTCTTGCTTTTATGCTTCCTTCCACATCATCTTATCTATCATCCACTGCCTTTGTTTGACTCCATCTCAGGCCTGATGGTTTTCTCCTGTGCAAATCCAACACCCCTTTGTAACTTTTTTCTTAGTCCTTTGCCACAGTTCCTCATCTTGCTCCACAAATACCTGCTAAAACTCATGAAAATATTGATGTTCCTCAGGTTCACTGAATGAGTCACTTCCCCTGTTGCCTTTGGACATCACAAGACAAATCCTTTTTGCTAGTTTGTGTGTAAAAATTGAAGCAGCCTAACGTTTTTAGAAGAAAAGCTAAGAGAAGATAATTATTTCCCCCACCTTTTGCTGTATATAGCTTGGAACTCCAGCTCTGCACACAAATTGCCAGAATCTGGATTGTTTTATCCTAACCTTTATAGGTAATCCCGAAAGCCTACCTAATCAATTGAAGATCATAAAATATTAGACTTAATACTGCAAAGTGCTGCTTTATAATTCACATAACAAGCTCCTAAATAATTCAAATAGCAAACATATACTGCTACTCAGTGATGGGAGGTTGTTTAGATCAGCCGGAGAATGTCAACACATGCCACATCTCAAGGATCTACCGCGTTTCAGGAACCCTATTAAGTTAATTGCTGGTTTCTGACAGCAGAGAGCATGCTGGGAGCAGGGTGATCTTTATTAGCCTTTCGGGCATTTGCAAACATCAGCCATTTTGCCCCTACTTGCATATACCAGGCACGGCATGGGGAATATAAATCAAATTGTGAGACAACAACCGTCATTGGCACCACCTTTGCATCAGATTCGTTTGTGAATTAAAATAAAGGTTCTAATGTCAATTGTTTTGCCCGATAGATTTATGGATAATACCATATATGTACATATTTTGCAAAACTCTAAGAGGAACAATCTAGCAATTACATCATTTTGCACTGCATATGTAACGCACATAAAAAGGTAATCAAACTGTGGCTCCTCACATCTTCCTAATGGAAGTACTTTGAAGGCTATAAATAGACAAGAAGCTTCAGAGTAAATTAGCGACGCAATATAATTTTCATTAGGTACCTGCCTTCTAATATTGATGTGCACGGGTGCTCTTTGTTCTTATATGTTTTAGACCAATATTTTGATTTCTATATATACCCCAAACACCCTTTTGTTCAGCATTTTCATTTTCTCACTCTATTTTTTAACTACCTACTGATTTCAAAGAGTCCTAGGAGAGAAAAAGGAGGGGGAATAAGGAGTCTCTAAAATTATTTGAAATTAAGTTCTATCCATCCATTCCTGGCCTGATCCAAGCCCTCTTGAAGTAATTTAAGAGGTCTGAAGATACTTGTGTGATCTTTGGCTCTCGCATATACCTCTATTAATTCTAGATATTATGGACCACCCAGTTTTCAGCTGGTGTGTCAGCTTCAGTATAATCATTCAGCTAAAGGTCTTATTCAGATTCAAATACGTAAAACAAAACAAAGGAAGATGAACTTATTTAGCTATATAAATCAGGAAATATTTCTATTATCAATAAAACTGTATCCTTTAATCACAGAATCAACTTGTCAAACACAGCCTAGATAAAAATAACAGTTAGATTAAACTGTGTTGTAAAAATAATGCAAAACTCAAATACTTTTCAGAAATCAGCTAGTGTCAAAAAGAAAAAAAAGCAGTATTTAAAAAGTCAGTTCACTATAGGCATGCAGAAGTATCTCTCTCTTTTGCCTACCCTGGAATCATCAGAGATTCACAGTTTAATTTTTGGAGGAGTCCACGGAGCATTGTATTTCATGGCTTATCTCTTCAGTAGCCACCACAACAGCGGCTGGTGTTGTTGCATAAATGTTACAAACATATTTCTCAGGCATGGCTGATATTCCTTGGAGTCAGTACTACACATCTGAGATGTATGAAAAATTCTAAATTGCATTTGATAGCTCCCAAATTGACTTGTTTCATTTAATTAAAAAAGCCATTTTAAGAACGAGCCATTTCACTAGAAAAGTATGACTCTTCTTTTGTGTGTATTTGTGTATAAATATATACACATATATATATGTATTTATATATACGCACACATCTGGATGAGCATGTGTTCTAAATTGCTTTGAAAGATGCTAAGTGTGGAAACTGTAAAAGACTAACAGAATTTTTCCGTTCTCTGAAGACAGGGACATTATGAAGATAGGACCAGTACATCCTGCTATTTCTGATACTTTTGTAAACTATTGTTTCACATCATGGCATAAGACAGAACACACATGTCTTACCTCTCCCATTATGTCAAAATATAATGTTTTTGTATTGTACATATTCTGCGTGAACATGTGAGGCTGAGACTTTTCCCATCACCGGAAACAGGAATATAGGAGTGTTACTGCTGTATCACCAGGCATCAAATAAATGCAAAGGTGAAGGCATCTCAACAGCTATCTCCAAAGCCCCTTGACACAGCAATCTAACATATATTTTACTAATTGAAACCTTTTCCCAAGGACATTGCAGTTGAAAGGTACTATAATAGTGCTCTATTTGGAAATATCCCTTTAAAAACCAAAATTCATCAAGTACTTTCATGTCCCCGAGTGGGTACTTGAGCATTGAGCAGCAGATGTAAAATTTACACTGAAGTGCCTCTCTCGGGCACTGGACATGTATGAAATGGGTAAAATGGATTATAATCCCTCTTAACCCACGAGTCAGTAAGGGGGTTAAGGCTGCAGATTCCATCCCGCTGCCATTCAAGGTAAAATCTTGCATGTTCCCTTCTGTAGTTTTCTTCATCCACTGCCGAAAACATAAAAAAAAAAAATCAGTCTAGCAACCTGCATGAAGTGCAGCCGTGTTGGAGGGCTGGTGAAGGATTCAACTGTGCATATTTTGCTGGAGGAAGAATGTGTGTTATTTATCAAATGTGCTCGTCTCCTTCCTGGGGCTGCCAACGATAATGTGATGCAAGGTTACGGAGCAAGATGACAGATCGCTGGGTCTCATGCCAGTAAGTGATCTCTGATAACTCTGAGAACTAAATATAAAATCAGGAACTGGAGAGATGCAGAAGTTATGCAGCTTTTGGACTGTCTCGCAGTTTACTAGAAAGCAGCGAGTTCTGAAACTTTGGCTTTAAGAAACCATGGGCTGTGGAATCTAAAATATTAGGCACCCAGCAGAGGTTTTATACAGTAGTTTCCCCTAATCTCAGAAACATCTGTTCATTTTTAAAAGTAAATCTGTACACAGTTTACATTTCAAGGAGGGTCAGATTCCATTCTTCAATTTCCTTTCTCTGTGTGTGCGTGCGTATCACTTATTGTATTTGCAATCGGTGTGGGTTTTATCCCCGCTTTCTTTTTCCTCCTGGTGTTCCCCTGTTCCCTTGAAATAAAACTGGCTCATTTTCCAGTCAGGTCGTGTGTGTAAATGAAAATGCTTCCACAAGTGTCAGCATGTGATATTCCCCTCCTTGTGCAAAACTGGAAGCACCTCGAGCAATGCAAAAAATAAAATGCCTTCTGGAGACAAGGGATTTTCCTTGTACTCGGAAGCTGCAGGACTTCCAGGGCATATCAGCCAATTGATTACCCCATTCAGTCTACTTTGTTTCCTTTCAGAGCATAATAAGATTTATGACAATTTAGAGCTGAGATGAAGTTTTGAAGCTTCATTTGATTTTTCGGCTTCAAAGAAGGAAGGTCTCCAGAACAGAGGCGCTGAGTTCTTACCACACAGAATTGATTTTTCTGGAGGCAGATCTTCCATTCACTGACTTGACTGGAGGCCCTTTTTCTAGCAATGCCTTCTCAGTAATTCAAGGGTTGGCAGTGAGCACAAGGAGACGTTCTCCCCTGTTTCTTTCTTCTCTCCTAACCGTCAGTGTCGGTGTCCAGATTGCCCAAGGCACTGAGGATTTGTTTTTAAACAAATTTTCAAAGCAGTCAGTCTGGTTGTGTGCTAACTGTGGAAGGGTTATATTTCCCATTTCACTTTAAGCTGCAACAAACAAACAATGAAAAACGCTGGACAATCATAGAATGGTTTAGGTTGGAAGGGACCTTAAAGCACATCTAGTTCCAATCCCCTGCCATGAGCATATATTCCACTGATAATCAAAATGCATTTTCCTCGTGGTGACACAGCAGCCCAACATAGAGAGGAAAGAAGAACCTGTTTGCACTGGTTTTCTGGCTTTAGAGCACTTAAAGAGTGATGCTGTAGAATTGCTGCTGGTCCAGGTACCCAGACCCTGTGGGTAGTGCTAGAGAGCATCCCAAGCATGTAAGGAGAAGACTAGGTAACAAAACCTTTGTGTGAGAAATTACTTCATTAGTTTTGGTTTTTTTTAGATTTTTGCTTGATTGCTACTTTCTGGTGAGTCAGTTGTCAAGGAAGTTAATAGTTTCATGGAGAATTAAGGGCAGGCAGTTTTGAATAGCAACAGAACCTTAAACTGGACTGCTCTGGGCATTTGGTGTGGAGAGCTGGTGTGGCCAGTCCTGTTAAGCCAACCGATTGTTGAATTATGGTTTTTACTGGCATTTGTGGCTGTTTGCCTCTTTACAAATTATAGCAATATTGGTTGGAGCTCATCAGCTTCTGAAACACTATGGCTAGATTCAAGTCTCCTGGAGCAAATCACACCCTTTGGGGCTGGTGCAGATGGACACAGCTGATTCTGGTCATCATTGTTTGGCTCTACAAACCAAGCGTGTGCCCATGCAAGCACATTGAAAATATGCTTTGCAGTTCAAGGTCCTTTCACCATAAAGGAACCAAGCCTTACCAAGCACAACCTCTTCTGACTGTCAGCCAGTGGGTTCCAGTAGACGCGAATCCACATGTTCGTTGCAGCACTGAAAAATCTGTAAGATGCTGTACTTGATAGCAAGGAGATGTACAAGTAGGTATAATCTTCTCACTCCTGGCATTTCAAACCACTCTGTCTTTCTTGTTCTTCCAGCAGCCTCCTTGTTGAGCAATATCAGGCAAAGGACAAACCTTGTAAATCTTTGCCTGCAGGAACTTTAGAGATGTAGGAACAAATGCTAAGAATGCTCAGGCTTTAGGGAAAGGCCTGAGGTCCTTCAGGACTTTAACGTTTACCCCCAGAAGCTTTTTGGAGACAAGACAGAAATATTTGGCAGTATTGAATGAAGCAGACACAGCAAAGCAATCCAGAAAGATGAGTGTTGATTTACCTGTTTCTCCCTGAAGAGAAGGAGGGGGCACACAAGGGAAATGAGATGTTGTTTTTCTTGATCAAAGGCAGTGGTGAATGACTGCAGTAAAGTGTATCAACGTTCATGTTTTGTGTAGCTGCTGCGATGGCTGATGAGAAACGTAGAGGTTTGGTGGTTCTTTGACAGCTCTGGGACACTGGAATTGTGTTCACATGGAACCATTGCAATGGTAACTCGAAACTGTCAATTTACAAAAACGTTATCTCAAGGTGTTTTTTTTTCCCCCGTTGATTGGCTATTGCATGTTTTAGAGCAGATAACTGATTCCCTGATGCAAGATGATGTTCCCAGCAAAGGTTTTCAGTGATAAATCTTTTCTTATGTTGAAAGAGGAAAAAAAAAACAACAAACATGTCTTGGTTGTATTCTGTATGATTAAAAGGAAGATATTTTCTCATCCCCACTCCTTCCTGTTGCTCCTAGTGATACATAAACTCACTCCAGATATAGAGATGATTGTCTGTCTATTACAATCATAGGGATGAAAAACAAAATGCAGATGCATTGCTAAATCTTGAAAATTACCTTTCTTGTTTGAATAAAAAATATCTAGATTGTTTGAAATACTAATAAAATCCTCTCAGGAGGGCCTTGTCTAATGCTCAAGTTTTCCTTTGGCAAAGTTAATTTTGGGAGAAATTTCCTCATGGACAAATCGAAGTATAATATTTCTACTTATGCCTATCAAACCTTTATTGTGGACACACAATACTGCCAATGGAAAAACAATTTTCTAGATGTAAACTAGAAGAAAATATGACTTTTTTTTTAAAAAAGTTCTCTTAATTTCAAACTTTTCTAAGAATTCCTTGTGTTTTTGTGGCTGGATAAGGAGACATCTGGATTAACACTGGTTTTACAAAACCAAACGCAGATTAAGAGGGTTGATGAGAGCAATGTAAAACCACCCTGGTTTGCTCAAAACTTTTATCTGTTTCCCCTTCAACTCTAAACTTTCGTGGATGAGATAAAATGGAAACTGAATCCAAACAAGCCGGTTTTGCAAAAGCTCCTCAGCTCTGCTCTAAAAATAAGATTAAAGAAATCCTCTAGGCTGCAGGAGATGACTTTATCTTGTTACATTGCAAACCTCATTCCCTTACTTTAAATCTTCTTCTCTCTTACTAAAGATAACTAATAGGGATGCTGAGAACCATTGTATTCTGTTGACATCTTTAAACATAAAGCAAGCTATCAATATCTGGCTTTTGAGGTGTCTCTTTGCTACCGTTCTCAAGTACAAAAGTTTAGAGTCATATCGTTATGAGAAAGAGGTATTTCTACACATACTAATGGAATTTACTTTTGTGAATCTTATTGAGGAACTTGGGACACCAAGGACATTATTGTGCTATGATTTGGGCTGGTGTAACACCCCTGACTTCAGCAGAATTACATGCGATTTTCTCTATACCACCATAAAGCAGATAGGGGTCCAGCAACACTGGGGTAGGGCATGGACACGAAACAAAATTCTGTGCCTTTTTAAGACCATCTATACTAAGGAAATAGGTTCGTTAGAATCATGAAAGAAAATTAAGAAATGGTGACTTTCCTGGAGCTGCACTAACTTCTGTGTGAGGCAAACTTAGTGTGGCAGGTCTAGACATCAGTCTGGAGGTGTCCTGCCTGTTATTTATATGAATTCTTGTTCTTAAAACAGCACTGATGGTTACAGTTTGCATAGAACTGTCAATAGGCAGAATTCTTGGCAAAGAAGTATCCGGTAGGGAGGGTGGAGACAATTATTTTTTTTTTCCTTCATTTTCCCCAGTGAGAAAAGTTAATGGAATTACTCTAGATCTGTAAATACCTGAGATCAGATTCTGGCTAAATATACCTTCTACAGCCAGAACCTGCTGAAAATGCCGACTGACACAATAACTTAATAAGGATCAACTAAAATTATCTCCATCTCTGAATACTTTCCCTGGTGATGTTTTTCTTTGCTTTTATTTAGCTCTGCATGATGAGTCCATTTCACTTTCTGACGCCCTGTGGGCCAAGTGCATCCCTCTTATAACAAGATCTCTCATATTTAGAGAATTACTTAGGGATGAATGTGGTCTCTTGTGTTTGCACTAAGTATAATACAGACACTAAACTGTGGATTATCGTTTCCTAGTGGGAGATCTGTGTCTTGTGATGAGATTAAGAAGAATGCAGCTGTGAAAGGGACCAGTTTGGCTAAGTTGCCCTAAAAATTTAACTAGAGTAACTTTGGGTTGTGGAAAACTATGTGCTATGTTCAAGAATAAGCTCCCACATAAAATCCTTGCAAAGCATGTGCAAAGCTCCTTTGTGGTAAAACAGAGCTGTTTTGACTAGCCATATATGTTTCCTGTGTAAATCCGCCACATCCTGGTCTATAGCTCACTTGCATATCAAGTTTTCATGTGAGTCAGATTCCCAAGGCATCTTTGCAGAATAATAAAGTCATACATGACCATGTAAACGATACCCCTGAAAAAGCCCCTTAGTCTTCTTTTCAAAGTTATTTCCAAAACCAGATTTACACATTCCAGTTTCAAAAGCTGCTCAGATAATTGCCAAAACAAGAGCGCTCCACTACACTCATCTCTAATTAGTAAAATCTGACTTTTGTCTTCCTGTGACAATAGCTTTGTGTGTCTCTGAGAAAGGGGGAGATTTATAGGATACTAGAGGTATTTATTTTGAGATGGCATTTTTCATCGTTTTAAAGACAGTATTTCTGTTCATTTAAATCATAATTTGTGCATTCCTTTTATCATTACAATCCCCGAGAATGTGGAAGATACAAAATCAGTATAACACATTAGCAATAGATAATACAGTCTAAATAAACATAATAAGCTTTCCTATACGTCTCTAGACCAAACCTTATCTAAAAATACCCTAATGAAGCTGAACCATCCAATTACTTGTTTCTTGGAGGAACCCCTTATTAATGACATTGCAGTGAGGGAAAAACATTAATTATTGGACACAGTGGGATCTTTTACATTCTGTCTAGTCTGGACAGCACCAATTAATACAACAATAATTATCAGCTACCATGGCAGGTTGGCTGAGCAGAGCTTCTATCTGCTGATTGGGTGGGGAATGTGGGACAGCTCTCAGGCTGTGCACATTTCTCAGACTTAGGCTTCTTTTTCACATTGCTATGTGAAAAAAGGAATCCTACAGATATTAAAGCAGGTGGATTACTCTATTGAGGCAGGGGCTGCTCCTGTGAGAAGGAAAGCACAGGTGCCATCATGTGAGAAAGGCTGTTTTCTCCTCCATCTCCCACCCACCCGCTGCCTCTTGGTTTTGTCATTCTGTATTTAACTCGATCTTTCTCTCCATAAGGAGAGTGTGACAGGGCTGGCTTTTAAAGTTGTCCATTTGCTTGCTCCTTTGTCCTCCAGAGATCTCAAAATGACAGTTTACAAATGCAAAAGCAAACGTCGAGATGATTTATTGCTGGCACTGTTGCTACGGTCTTGAAAGCGGAATCCCAATTCTCGATCAAATTCAACCTGAGGCAAGCACCAAGTATGGGAAACTTCAGCTCAAAAGGTTAAAGTCTGCAAAAGTTATAAGCGATTGACTAGAGGGGGAACAATGGAAAGTGTTAGACAACCTGAATAACAGGCGTTACTACTCCACTGCCTATAATAATAATAATTCACCTTTTATCCATTGAAGATAAAAGGACACAATGTGGGAAAATTAAGCTGTATAGACATCTTGGGGATATCTCATCTGAGATCACACACCACTTCTTTCTTGTGGTTATCATGATTTTATCAGAGCCACTTTGAAGTCTATATAGCCTTATATCTCAGTTATCTACATTTCATCCTGTATGTATTTATTGCAGATGGGCCTAAGCTGCTAAATTCAGATCCAAATCCAGATTCTGATTTTGAACTCCCTAAGGTCCGTAGCTAGCTTGAAGCTAGGGCTTTGGTTGGGAATCATCTCTATTTATGGGTAAGAAAAAGGGGTTTAATATATGCTCTCCCAGACTGCATAGCTCTATATACATGCACACCGAGTTACCCTCACTCACGCGTAAATCTAGGAAAAACAGAACATAGCTATGTAATTAAAAGCTGCCTACACTGTTGTTCATATTTTAAAGAAGGATGAATTTATAAATGAGCCTTAGCCTTCTTGACGTTTCGTGATTTCTAAGTGCTTTCCTTTACAACCCTAACAAGTTTTTAGCTGTGCTTTAACAGCTGGAGCTCCAGCAGAGACAGACACCCTCAGCTCTCCCTGGCATCCAGGCAGAAACTACAGACAAGCAGTGCATTTTACAAATCTTTGTGCACCTGAGCCTGTTTTCCTGTGTTACCTGTAGCCTTGACTCCAGCAGCAAGCAAACGATGACACAGACATAAATAGGGTTATAGAAAAACAGGCTGCCGCTTTATTTAAAACTCGAGAGGAATTCCCAAGAGGAATGAGTGTCCCGTTCACAGGGAGGGGACACCGACCAGGTACGCCAGGAACAAACTTCCCTTGTTCTGAGACAAGGCTGTGTAGGATAAGCAAGCTCTCTGTGTCCAAAGGGAACCAGAAATGCTTCTACCTTTTGCATAATACTGATGTGCTAATTAGGGCACTGATATCCTCAGAGGGCAAGCTCAAATCTGATGATATGTACAAAACACACACTCTCCTCTCTCTCACACACACACACAGAGAGGCAAAGCATCATCAGAGGGACAGTGGAAGCAGAAATCAAGAAAAACAACTGCAGAAATAGTGTAAAAAATGCAGGTCTGAGAGATCAGGTGGCATTCCTTTGTCAGTGAGCTGGCGGGTTATAAGGAGTCACTCTGCCATTACCATTTGCTTAGCGACCCTCAGCACACTCTTGCTCTTTCTTTTTGTTCTTGTGCATATGAATACTTGTTTAAATTATAGCTTACTATATACTAATCATACAATAGCTATGATATACTAATCATACAATCACTTAGAGACAGTCTTTACAGCCGTATCAGTATATTATCAGTGACAGTCTTTCCCTGTTGTTTTGTGTTTTGAAGTATTTTCTTCTAACATCTCTTTCTCCCATTCTCCTCTATCACCTGGGCTTCCTAAACCTAACGAGGTGATAAAATGCTCTCCACTAGGGATAATCCATTTTCCCAATATAACTTAATTCCTTAAAGCTTCACATCTGGAAGAGACTTCCAGAAACTACATCTCAGCACCAGGGAGCTGGCATTTCCAGCTCTGAAATACCATTCCTTGAAAATAAAAACCCTTTGTCTGACTAAAGACACATTGTGTCTGGAAATGCTGAGGAAAAGGCATTTCCACTGCAAATGTTTATTTCTGATTATAAATATCCTGCTAAAATTAATGAGCACTAATAAAACGTCAGTGAAACTGGATAGGTGTCATTATATGTTAGAACCAAATAGGTATTTCTTCCTTCCATAAAACCTGAAGCTTCTAATTTAACATTGTAAATATGATGTAATACTTCTGTCTGCAATAAACCTTAAAAAGGGACAGTTTTCAAATGATCTTTAAGTCTTGTTGCAACATATTTCATCATCCACAAAACACGGGAATGCCACAGAGAGACACTCATTTTATCAGGAAGTCTTAAAAAAGAAATTATTCCCCGCTAGCATTGCTCCACTGTTTCACAAAGACTTTGCAAAACTTTTCTTGCCATGCACCACCACCTGCCAGGTTATGGAGAAGGAAGTGGCTGAGGGGTCGGCTCCTGAAATCCCCTAATTTACCAGCACTCATGGCACCCCATAATTTGCAGAAGCCAGTCCCTGCCCGTGGGGTAAGATGTGTCAGATCACAGGGACATGCATCAGGGGCCAAGTCATGGCACATGAATGTGCAGGTCCACTAATCTAAACCAGTTTGGTACTCCAGTATTTTAAAAAACCCAGCTAATGTGTCTGCACGCTTCCCTCTTCCCCATCAAAATGCTATAAAACAATGTTCCTTGAGGTTTTTAGTCCATGTCTTGCTTTAATCCATGAAGGACAGCACGGTCCAGAGGGGAGAGGGAGGGATGGGGAAGGAGGAAGGAAGGATCACAGGGAAAACAGAACAAGGGTGGATGAAGGGAAGAAACTGTGTCATACCTCATTTGCTGGTCACAGTGCAGAGGAGGTTGAAAGGGACTAATAGAAGTTATCCCTCAGCATAATACTGACTGTAAAAAACATATAAAGAGTGTGTCGGGGCCACTGTTTGGTGGCATCATCACCATGGCATGATACGACACTGTAGGATTTCTTAGTACATATTCTGCCAGCACTATTTACCTGCCAAGCCAAGATAACGAAGATAACCCACGTTCACATATTTTCCTTTGGTCCACAGTTAGAAATGAGATTTTTTGACGGTCCGGAAGCACTGTTCTGATAAGCATCCCTGTTTTTTTAATTCTCTTCCTTTGATCTCCCAAGCAATCCAACCTGTTCCCAAAGATCCCCCTTTGGACCTCTAGCTCCTACACAACCGTTATTACCAGCAATCCATAAAAAAGGGGAAAAACAGAGCTCCTGCAAGGATTAAGAGTTTAATCTAGAAAATAAATAATGTCCTAAAGAATTATTTTAAATTGTAGAGGAGAAAGTTGTCATCAAACCTTTTCTATAAAAATGAAAATGTATTGATGCAAACATTTTAATAAAAAACCCCTTCTATTTTTGGTAAAATATTTGGCTTTTAAAAAATATACAGCTTTTTAATTTTCAGACTATTTGTTTACCTCAGATACCTAGTAACCTGTCTCATGGCTGTCACTGTAGTTTCATTACTAGTTCTGAAGCAGGGGCAACTCAGAGAGATCAATTTACAGCAGAAACAGATTCTGAGACAGGGACTGAATTTAAGAAATTGGCTTTTCCTAGTCCACCACAACTATTTTTTAAGACACAAAAACGTGAAAGGGTTTTCATTCCTTTCAAGAGAAATATTTTCATTAAAGCTGAAACGTACTGAAAAGGCCATCAAATATAATGTTAATTTAATGGGTAACAAAATCTGACTCAAAATTTCCTGAATTTTAATTGTCGAATTTTAGTAATGAGCCACAGTATAAACAACAGCACCAATTAATTCTTTTATGAAGGCTCATGCCGTACCTAAAAGACTGTTGCTCTATCTAGTTAAACACTCATGCATTAAAATGCTAATAATTAAACTGTTACGACTGACTAATGAACTCTGCCAACTATAAATGATGGTCTTGTTAGATTCACTGCACAGCAAGGCTTCCTTTGTACTGAAAAAGTTAAAGGTTAAAGAGCTCTTGAAAACAGCGAGCAGCATCTAGAAGCAATTACATTTTTTTCCTGGAAACTAATAGTTGTACAATAATGTTTCAATTCGCACTCTGAAAAAAAATATTACTATGAGCTCCATTCATCAGAGCAAATCTGCAGCTTTCTACACCATGGCAGGCTGTTAATTTGGCTTCTGCATCCAGCCTACCCAGCCTATAATCCAGTGTTTTGCAGATCTTTTTATTGATCCTGCTCATGGAAACTAAAAGGGCAAAGACTCAAGCTTGACTTGTGGTACCTGTTGAGTAGAACTCGCTCACATCAGGAAAACACTATGAGATTGAATTTCAAAAGCCTTCTGTGGCAGATTTACTTGGATATAGTGTTTATTTGGTAGTTGTCCCTGTGCATTGACTTCCAGACAATACAGTCTCTGGTAACAGAAGGAGGCAGAGCTGGAACTTGAACGGGGGGGCTGTAAGGAAGCCCACTTGATTCCATCTATGGCTACAGCTATCCCTCTTGACAAATGCCACCCCAGTGAGAAGACATGAGATTCCAGCGTGATCGCTCAATGAAACTGTGAGTCTCAGAATCAAGACTTTCCTGTGAACCTCACACTCCTGGAAAGTAAACAAAATTCCCTCATTTAAAAATTACTTATGGTGTATTAATAATTAAAAAAGAGTTTCTATGAATCCTAGATGAAATATGACTAGTGGACAATGAAGCTAATGAGATATAATTGAGATTAACAATATCTTCCTCTCTAAGCATGGCCTTGTATTCCTCCTCTGATTTTATATCTAAACATTATTACTAATTTGACTATGCACTGAAGAGAAGCTACTTCAAATTCATGGAAACTACCTGCCCAGCCACATTAAACGTCATCTCTAGATATGATTTAAATAAGTATCTCTGAGTGGACTGCTTGCAATCAACACTCAATGCAGCATACTGCCTCTTTCCTAGGATGACCATCTCTCCTGCCTTATTATGGGAGTCACTGTTATAAAGACCTGCCTGCGGCACCTGATTTGTTGGTGATTTGCTAAAACTATATTCCTAACACTAGTCCAGCAGCCTGCTCTGCTACTCTTGCCCTTCTCTACCCCCATTCAGTTATGTGCTATAAGAAAGCAGCTAAAAGCTTCCCTTGACTCTTTTTTTTTTTTTATTGGATGTACTTTGATTGTTCAGATCTGTGCGTTAGAGAAATACTCAGCTTGATTACTACTGAAATAACTTTTACTTTTGCAAATGATGGGCTATTGCTTAGACGTCAATTCAGTAGATCATTCTGTGAACACATTGGTTATTTGGAAATATTTTGGAAAGAGACTTTGCAAAATCACTCAAATATGTCAAACTGCCTTCAGTGTACCAAAAATTCTTTCCATCAGCATGACTTATCATACCTTCTGATGGGTCTACTTTTCTGTGCACATTTGTGGAGTTATGAGTATACAAATATACATATAAATGTATTCCCTGAGATTCAGGAAATGACCAGCATCATAGGTCATGAAAAGTGCAATTATTTATGTTGCTCTGCCTCCCTTAGAGTAGGGCACGCTCCAGCATGCACAAGACTTTTGCTTGAGGTACTTACACTGGTTGAGGAATGACATTATACTCTCAGTGCCCATTTCATTTTGAAATAAAGTCCAGGAAAACTGTAAAAAAAAATAATTGTTTTTAATTTTTTCACTATTAAGATTTAACCTATATATAAATCTCCAACATCAAAACAACATGGCTTTATAGTATCAGTTCTTCCTTGTGGCATAGTGGAAATAATAACAATAACTATAATCAAAAGGGATAACTGCATTCTTTGGGCGATATTAAAAATAACTGTGAGTCACAGATATTGCATCCAAGAAGAGATTCACCAGACCCATCAGTGGATGCAAGCCACCTGCTATTTTTCTTTAAGATAACTATATAGAGAAAAGCTTCTGATGACGTAAAGAACACATTAAACTCACAGTCCTGAGGAAGAAGTTGTGTGCAGCACCGAGACAGCAACTCCAGGAGCTGCACACCCAAATGCTCAACTCTACACAGTCAATACAGGGACAAAGAAATATATTTACTCTCATCTTCAAACTAAAATCTTATGGTATTAGTACAAAACAAGCATGCGAGAAATTATTGCTGATGGGCTAAAGGTGTCAGTTGTTTTTCTGTTTTGGAAGTGAACCTTGTGAATTAGGTTCTTTTTCTGTGGCATGAATCACAGAATCATTTAGGTTGGAAAAGATCATTGAGTCTAACCGTTAACCTAACACTGCCAAAACCACCACTAAACCATGTCCCTGAGCTCCACGCATACTTGTCTTTTAAATACCTCCAGGGACAGTGACTCAACCATTTCCCTGGGCAGCCTGTTTCAATCTTAGATAACCCCTTCGGTGAAGAATTTTTTCGTAATATCCAGTCTAAACCTCCCCTGGTGCAATTTGAGGCCATTTCCTCTTGTCCTATCGCCCGTGATTTGGGAGAAGAGACCGACCCCCACCTCTCTACAACCTGCTTTCAGGGAGATGTAAAGAGAGATAATTTCTCCCCTCAGCCTCCTTTTCTCCAGGCTGAACAACCCCAGTTCCCTCAGCCTCTACTCACAGGACTTGTGCTCTAGACCCTTTACCGTTGAAGACCTCAGATATATTTTAATCCAATTTTAGATAAAAATTTTGATTAATAAATTAAAATACCAATGAAAGAAGTAACCAAGTGAACTCCACACAATGTGTATTGAATGTGGAACATTACTGGGAGTTTCAAAATTTATTCAGAATAAACCTATCCTAAATAACAAAAATGAAGGAATTTACACTAATTCTGGAAATACAGATGGTTTTATGTAGCATGGCTATGCAGGCAGCACCTATATCAGAATAGACCCTGATTTTTCTACTCAGATGATAGTCACACAGCAGTCCTTCTGACAATTAGAGACACCCCTGTTTGTACAGTGCCCTTAAGGTATTTGTGGAAGGGAACTGGGAAACTGTCTGAGAGAGCTGGGAATGCATGGAGTGTCTGAAAGGTCTGAATGTCCCTCTTTTATGCCTTAGTTTCATCTCTGCAGGTTTTCCAACACAGTGGTCTGGGACACACTGCACAGTGATGAACTACCGTTAATATAAGATATTTCCTTAACATGTTTGTAGCCAATGGGAGAAAGGAAACACGCAGAATCTACTTGGTCAGCATCTTATCATCAGATTTCCAGCACAATGTTGCAAAGTCCAGGGAATAGAGTAATTTGTATTTGCCTTATTATACAATAGTAGGGTTAAGACAAACCTCTGAAAGGCAGTTCAGCAAATAATATCTTTTTAGCTCTATCCTGATCTATCATGCTGGCAACGAACAATAGTGTTGTGAGGACCTCCGTTTAGATATTAAATCAAAAAAAGATCTTTTAAATGTTAGAGAAATATATGATACCAAGGTACAAATTGACCGGAACCCATTGGTTTTGAAAACTGACTTGATCAATATTGGGCATGGTATTGCCTAGAAGAGAAAGAGGGTAAAAAAAAGCAGAAAGAAGGTTTAACAATAGAAATATGAGAGAAGACATAGTGAAGATGCAGAGAATACTTGCAGGGAAAATTATTAGTCAAACATTTTTATCCAAGATCTAGTGTGCTGACATGATGGAGAAGAGAAAATACTTCTAGAGGCAGATAGCCACAGTATAAAATATATTTCACTCCCTTTTATTGCCCAGCTTCCATAGAATTCTCTTCTCGTTTTGGTATCTAACACGACAACAGATACAACAGCTAGGATGCAGTTCATAAAAACAACAGTGAAAAGAACAAACTTTTATAGAAAAAAAGAAAAAGAGCATTATAAGTACTAGAGAAAAGTTTTGTGAATTCAGGCTAGCTTTTCAAACATTCAGACCACCCCTAAAATAGCAGCTACAGTTCACAGGGGCCAGAGCTACACAAATTCCAGCTCTCCCTATGTGGTAAGTCTAATACTTTCTTTTCTTATGCTTTAAGGACTTCAAATAGGGTTTGTGCATTTGACTCCTTTTATCTCTTTCATAGAGTTCTCCTTGCTTTTAAATCCCTAAGTATCTCTGTCCTCCCTCTGCCATTCCTTAACAGATCCAGGACAGCACAAATAATGCCTCTTGGCTTTGAACACATCATGGCAAATTTCACTGACAGAGGAAAGATGTACGAGCAGTTATCTGGGATAGTTTTACACCAATCCATCTATTGTACGCTATGTTCACAATCTTGGGCTGGAATGAATTTCAGGCAAAATGTGTCCCTCGCAGACCACTTAAAAACAGAATAGGTTCTGTCTGTCTGTCAGATAGGCCCAGTCCTATCTGATGCTAAGCACCTTACAGCATCAGGACCTCGCTTAGAAATACTTCCCTTAAATTTCTCCAAGGCTGCGGCAGGGCTTTGTCTCTTGACAATGAAAAGATGACAGGAAGATGTCAACAGTTTAGGTGCCCAAAATCCAACACAATTCTAGGAAAAAATGACCCCATCTGCATAAAAGGATACCAAGTCAATATGCCAAAATGAAGAAGGAAATATTTAAAAAGAAGGGAAAAAAACCCCTTATTGAATGATGACCCACACAGGTTTCTCTCTAGCTTCTGCTATCAGGATCTACATACAGGTTTTTTTTGGGAAGGCAAGACATGAAGAGGCTCACCTGAATAAAGCTTCACAATTTCAACATGCACCTGCCTTTGTAAGATATTCATGGTAGAGGCTGATATTTCTTCTTCTCTATGGTGCCTGTCATTCTTTTAGCCTGATACAAAACAAGAACTAATCATTACAATATTAGCATGGAAATCTACTCATTTACATTTTCTAGGTGTTCTGTTTAATCAGTGCACCAAGACGTAGCCTATTTGGTGTCTCTGTGGTACTGTGCTTGAATACTTTGCCATAAATGTTAGCCTTTGGTGGGCTGTAGAAAACCAGGGACTGCTGTTATTGTCTTTTAATTCCAAATTCAGGAATTATATGTTTTAGCTAAGACATATTTGCATGATTTTAAAGCTTGAATTGTAAAATATGAGACACCTTCAGTTTATACAGTGAAACACTTGAAAAGTAAAGCAGATTTTTGCAAACATTTTTGTAACAATGCATTTTTAAACATGCAATTCATTAGCAAAGAAAACACAGCTCATGTAATGAGGGATTGCTATAAGTAGATTTAATATATTCTAACATTTAAATATTATTGTTGATCGTAAAAGATTAAATGCCCTTTGGTTTCAATCCGCTTATTAAAAGCAGCAAATTTATTTTTCTTGAGTGTGGCAAGTAAGTTTGAACCAAAATGTAAATGCTTAACAGACTCTGTGCATCTGTGCACACAGGCGTGTGATGAAGGGATGGGGCATTTTCCCCAAAGCTTCAATTTCAACTTAGTCATTTGTTATCATTGTTCATTAACTATGTGGTTGACCTAAGATGAGCCTGAAGGATTACAGAATATTTGTCTAACTATTTAACAGAAGCTTATAAAATAATAGCATTTGTTAAACACCTCAGGTTTGCCTCCCACCGTGGCTGTAATCTGAAAACGTGAGAGGACTGGGTGGGATGAACACAAACACAGCGGTGCTGGGTTGGGTCAGATGTGTCAGCTCAGCCTGGTTTGAATAGGTAACCCAGTCCCCACTGTAACTACATTAAAGGGAGTTTCTGAGAAACCACTGTCAACTGTCTGATTTCATGCTGATTTGTTTCTGGATGGGAGCTGCTGTTTTTCATTGGGTGGTTGAGTAGAAAGGATAATCAAATTCATGTCACCTGCAAGCAAGGGTGGAATGAAAAGCATGACTAAATGGGGAGGAAAGCCAGGATAGTGTTTCACCGTCACCTATGTCCTTAAAATACTGCTTACTCTTGCCATTACGTTTGCTGTCTGTGTAGTTTCTCATGGGAACACTGACGAATGAAGGCTCACAAAAGCAAAGACAGCAAAAGCCACGGAGAGAGCAGAGCCCTGACACACCGATACTTGATCATCACCGGTTTGGAATACGCTTCAACATGGGGTAACTGTGTCATCCTTCCCCGTGCTCAGCAGCCCAAACCCCGGTGATTTTTGATGTGTAGGCCAGTTTGGACAGGAGCACTGGTGTAAGCCCTGACTCTGACTATAAACTGTTCTTTACCAGTGCTTCCTTATGACTTAGCACTATCTGCTGCTGTCACACGTTAAAGAGAGAGGTAGATAACCTAATTTCTGCTACTTGATTGACAAAAAGAGTCTCATATCTCAAAAGGGAGCTTCAAAAAATTGACACTCAGCCTGTTAGAATAGGAACACGCCATATGGAAATTATCTACATTGCTTCTGTCGGGATCCAGCGGATGTGCTCAGGTTAACAGACTGCCTGCTCAGGCCCCTCTGTTTGCACTTTCCCTCTTAGCTGGGACTGAACACAAACTCCTTTTTTCCTGCCATGCTGCAAGACACTGCTGTTCCAGCCTATAACACTGAGGGGGGAATTCAGAGCCAGTCTCCAAGTTTCCTGCTACGGCAGATCTGGTCTCTTGTTCCAGATTTCTACCGGCTCAGCCCTTGTGTCCTAAACTTGCTCTTTCAGGAGCACAACTGCACGCATCACTGTGTTTACTGGCAGGGTCTCCCAGGTAGAAAGACATTTCTGAGAAGGTGGCAAAAGTTGAGACCAAATTCCTAACTTACATTTTCAACATAAGCTTTAAAAGACAGTCTTATGGATCTTATCTGTGTTGGGACTGAATTGAAAATTTACCCACCCTGGTTGACATAAAAAAAGAGCACAGGACATGTGTTTGCCCAGAAATAGACTTTTAGACCTTCTTGAACATACTTCTCTCTGGTAGTTGAGTGTTCCTTGCTAGTTAAAGAGGTACTTCCTTTCTAAGCCCCTTTATGAGTTTCCAGAAAAAAAATAATCGCTCCTTAAGGCTGATACTTTTGTAGCTTTTGGAAAGTTTGGTAAAAATCCATATGGTTGGTTTTGAGCATGCTTAAAGAATTGTTTCAGATGTTTAACTTGTGCTTGGGTAACTGAAAACAGTTCAAACTTGGCATGTAGTCTCCAGTGAGAAATGTGGGCTTGGATAAGTTGGAAAAAAAATTGGTTCAGAAAGAAAGGAGTTATAAACAAGTGGAAATAGTGTGCTTCAGTTATCCAGATGTATGCCAGGCAAGCATAGACGTCTGGATATCCACATGCTGAAATAAATGCATCTGTATTTATTTAAATGTGTGATGTAATGTTCATGTGCAAACATCTCAGTAAATGGTAGGCATGTTAATTTTTCCCATCTCACAAAATAAATATAGATAATACATGAGATATACATATATGTACAGTTTAGAAGTGTCTGGCTGACCAGCAGAATGACCCGGAGCTCTTGGACGCCAATGAAAAGACTGTTCCTGAATGTAATGGAATATGGGTGAGAGTCCAATGCCCTACAATCCTGTTCATGTATTAAAAAATAGAAAGGGTAAATACACATGTAAAATGTTAAAAACCTCATCAATCCTTAAAAGTTTCCATTACACTATCTCAGATAATACTCAGTGCCAACTGTGGTGAATTAAACATTTCCACAGCCAGCAAAAGCTGTTCAAAACCCAAAATGTAATATATGATTTTCTTGATTCAGAATTTCAAAACACAACCTTTTAAACAGAGGTTCAATCATCAAATCCACAGGAGAAGTAGCTCTGGGTTTTCTTGCTGAAAATCCAAATTACTTGGGTGCCAAATCTTCATATGCCGAAAACTGGTGTCGCTCCATTGACTTCAGTAGAGCTACGCTGATTTACACCAGCTGCATGGCTGGCCCATAAATATTTTCAGTTGATCTGGATTATTTTATATATTATATGAATTTTCTTTATGGATTACATGGCAAAACATTTGTTCTCAGCTTCCATAATGTCAGGCTATACGAATTTATTTTAATGTGGGACTATTTGTGTCATTCTATTATTGCACAACTGAACACATTTGTGCTCACAACTTGATTTCACTGCACGTCCTCCCTTCTGTGCACTCACAAACGTCCTAACAGAGAAATTACTCTCACTCCATCTATCCACGGGAAGCCCTATATTGATGTGAAAGAAGGAAGCTGGAGCTACTGTGGGAAACTTAGCACTGAACGTCAGGCTGTTGGTCATGTAAAAATTTCCACCATAACACTACGGAAAGTGTAGTTCTTTGCATGTAGTTATGTTAGTGGGGTTTTAAAGTTAATCACGTGTGTTATTATTCATCAGGGAGTTTATGCTGGACACTTCACTTGCCACTTTGACACAAAGGTAAAATAGATTCCACAGATGCCGAGTAGTGGGATAATGAGATTTTATTAAATCTATGATCTTCCCCTCTTGTAATGGCACTTACTCCAGGTCCCCTTTTCTGTGCAGAATTTTGTTTGCAATAGCTCTGTCTCCTAAGTACAATGCACAGGGCTTGGGTTTATTAGGGGGTTAGTGAATACACTCAGGCCTTTCATCGCTGAGTCCCTGGGACGTGTGTGGGAAGGTGTGTGGTCACCTCCACAGAGCCTGTTTGGGGCAGGACACACACCATGCAGCCACCCTGGCATGGGGTGGCTGGAGATGCAGGCAGGGAAATATCATCTCCACAGCCCAGGAAAAAGCAATCCATCTTTCCAGCTACACAATCCCATTTACGGCACAGGAAATACAACATATTTACATTGTATTTATAGAGAATGGATAAAGAATTAATTCCTGACTATGTTCTGATAAATAAATCATCATTACAGAATCCAACCACAGTTTGCTTAAAAAGCATCTTACCTTTTCCTCTGATTGCATATAGCCCATAGCATTCTGGTCCATTGCATGTTTAGCTTGTGTTAGTCATTTATTAATCCTCAACAAACTATTTGTCAGTTAAATGTTAAAATAAAGCACAAACAAAGGAAAAGTAGCAAACTTGCAAAAGAAAGAGATTAAAGACTATTGGTCAAACTCTCAAAACCCATGCAACCATCTGATAAAATCCTCCTGAACCCAAATTCAAGGAGTTATAGCCCAAGATTGAGGTATATGGTCTGGTAAATTGGCAGAGCCTGAGAGCAGTTACCAGCACCTGCCCAGATGGTACCTATCTTTGCTTTTATAAGCCCTACTTTCATTTACAGTTTTCTAGAAGAGAAAGTTCAAAGCAGCTACAACTATTTAATATGTGTAGACTTTCCTTTATATGCCAGAGAAATTAATACTAAAGAAATTTCCTCCGCCGTCCTAGTCTGCAAGTGCCATTTAAAAATCCAGCCGGACTATCAGCCCCGTTCCCTTGATACTCACAGGCTTCATGGCACTAAGTACATATCACAACCCGTGAGGCAAGAAGTATTATTGCTCACACAGTGCCGGGGGGAAACTGAGGCACGGGGAGCCTGAACAACACAGCTAAAGCTACAAGGACTTTTCTGCACTTTGCTGTAAGGACGAGCACCCAGGTCAGTCCCGTTGCCAGGGGCTGCTCTTGCCAGCTGGATGGACTTTCCTCTCCTGGATTGCAATATCTGCTGGGGCACAAACAACGCAGAGGATGGACTATCTGCCCACTCCTCCGTTGATGAGTTAAAATAAAGGCAAAGCTTGAGAGGGTTAAAGGCTATGAAACTCAACATCAAACAGTCCGGCAGTTCCAGAAAGGGTTAAGAGAAGCTTGTGACACTGGGAGACACAAGGGGACTCTCCTTCTGTGCTACATATGTAGATGGGTATTAAGGACACGCATCTCTCCTCATCTAAAATCATGAATTTTTATGAAGTAAGCCCTGCTTTCCCATAATTCAGTAGGGTGCACTTTGCAGACCCTAAAGTGCTGTCACTACAGAAGGTTTCATTGCTTGCACCTGCTAAAACATTTGAGGTATTTGAGAGGCAGTGAAACACATTTGCTTTTCATTTTATCTGACTTTGAAAATCTTTGAAGTGTTTAATAGTAGTCCAGAAAAGATTTCTGCCTCTTAATCATTTACTTGTAGGGCACATTCTCCACTGGTAGCCTGTCAGGCAGAAAACGAGTTTAGCCCAGTTTTATTAAGTGCCACATGCCGAGTCAGTGTTCATTAAAGGTGTTTTAAGGTTTGAATTATGTAATTTATGAGAAAAAGAAATACAAAATTCCATTGTTTTATTAATATGCAGCACAGGATATACTGCTAATAACATACTTTTTAAACAGAAGTTTTATTAAAAAAAATGCTTTTATAGGGGGCTACAGATAGGCTTTTAAAAATCTCTTTTTCCCTGTTCAATAAAATTCAAACATTTTAATTCAATCAACATAGATTTGGAAAAAAGGAACTATTCTTAACCTCTCCTTTCGGTCACTTTTCTTTACACACATTGTAGACAAAGGGGGGAAATAAAAAAAAACCCCATCATAATCTTTCTTTTTTTACCTTTTTAATAGAAGTGACAGTATATAGTATTAAAAGCAAGCCAGTGCTGAAGCCTGCAGTCAGACATTAATTCACTCTTTAAACACAACAAAACCAAAAAAGAAATGAAATAGTAAAAGCAAAAAGAAAAACCTCACATTATGACCCCAGGAAACACTACTTTCCAGAATTATTTTAAATTACCCCCCACAGATTCACAGCTAACGGGATATTTTTAATTAGATGAGGGCTTAACTAAATCTTTTGGTAGCCCACTAAACCATTTTTATGGTCTCCATTGTTTTAATATTATAAATAGATTTTCTTAAACATATGCGAAAAACACAATTTATGAAGTACAAGAAGGAGTGCATTTTTCTTCCCAGCCTATCTGGCTCAAGTTTCTTGATCCCAGTCCTAGAGATCCAAGGGTGGCCTGATCCTGCAGCTGGCGTTGGCCAGGAAACTCCTTGTCCCCTGAGGTGGGGTGACATCCATCAAGGGCTCTCCTTGTCCCCTCTCTACTGCAAAACTCCCACCAGCATCCCATAGTTTCACTTGAAAAAAAAGATTGTGTGAGGGCTGAGGAACCAAGACCAGTTGAGTTTCATGTGAGCCTTTATTGCCATGGGAAACTCTTAGTTATCCAAACTTATACCAAACTGGAATTCATTAACCCCTTCAAGGCAGGCCAGGCTGCAGTTCCTGCACTGGGGGGGTTTGTTTTGTTTTCTTCTGTTTCATTTATTTTGTTAGTTGCTCTGACAAGTCCTGGGAACAGAGAAATGCTGGTGCTTTGGCATGGACACGCCGTGTCCATGAGGCTGAACCACTGAATAGCTCAGGTTGTGCAAAATGGAAAGAGCTGGTGCCCGCAATCGGTTTTACTAGAAAGCTCAAGAAAAAACAAACATTGCAGATACGATGCAAGTCTCTAATTTTGGAGTCCCATGTGACTAATCCTGCTCGTACTTTGGTAATATGATAATCATGTGGAGTCTTATCACAGTTTATGGAGACGGAGATTTGGCTGTTTCCAGGAAGTGAACTCTGCAGGTTCCTCCCACACACTGATGTAAAGGAGTGATGCTCTATGCAAGGGACACTGAGAATCATTAGTCACCAAAAGGCTGCAAAAGATGAGGCTGCTGACACTGAGTAGTTGGTCCTAACAAGTTGTACAGAGAATACAGATGTGGTAGCAAAACATCTTGACCAGGAATGAAATTATACTTGAGCACAACCATTCGTTTTTGAATTTAAGTTAAGAAGGGGGAAAAACCCATAACTATATTAAGAATTTGTTCATTTGATCCAGAGTAACATTTTTAATGAATTCTCTGGAAGCATGAGCCAAAACCTGTTAAAAAACCTTGCCCTGCAGAAAACGCTCTTTTAAAAACCTATTTGCTCTGAAAGAAACATTCTTTTCAGTGAGTCCTCATTTTATGGCAGACACATGCTTGTAAAAGTTGCCATTGTTTGTATGGAAAGCGAGAGAAAAAAAAAACAAGGGGAAAAATTGGCAGAATGTTTTACCTTGAGCATCCTAGGCCTTTCTTAGATGGCTCTCCAGCCCTGGCTCCAGTAAGGAGTCACTGGCACAAGCAGCCTCACTGGCCACAGTCAGCATGTATCTAACTGAGGACAGAGAAGCTGTGGATGTCCCATTCCTGGAGGGGTTCAAGGCCAGGCTGGATGAGGCTTTGAGCAACCTGGTCTGGTGGGAGGTGTCCCTGCCCAGGGCAGGGGGTTGGAACTCGATCTTTAAGGTCCCTTCCAACTCAAACCATTCCATGATTCTAGGATCTCAGACTGCAGCAATCGGGAAAACTGGGGGCTAGAACAGGCTATCAACTTTTGCTCCAGCTCTTAATTACAGCTTTCAGAGATGACCTTTTTAATCACTGTGGCAGGCTCCTTTCTGGGGGGGGTGAGAGGGGGAAGGAAATGTGGTGAGATGGTAGTTGTACTGCCATCACTTAAGGCAACACACTGGGGATGCAGAGGTGGGAGGAAGGTAGATAGAGTCTGCTTATTTTTGTGAGGCTCACAGAGCTGTGACCTCTACATAGCATGTGGTCTACATGCTGTGACCATGTCCATACCTGCTTGGAAAGGATCCTTCTCTTGGGCACATGTGTAAGGAGCAGAAGACTTATCTACTGGGCACCTCACCTCATCCCCAGAAGATGGGAGCATGTCTTACCTCTCTGAAGTGGTAAGGAGAGGGTGTTTTTAATTCAAGTGAAGAAACTAGCTGCTTCAGTTTTATTGCAGAATCATGCTAGTAATACATCCAGATTACTGAAGCTCACAGTAAGGAAGTCAATTTATAATGACTTTGCCATTGTCCTGTTGCTAATGTGCCACATTTGATTCTCCTCAGCTGGCTTCGAAAGGTCTCTTTGAGGAAGGAGGAGATAGCACCCTTGCTTATGAAAAAGGCAAATTATACCTAGGGGCAACATCGCTGCACAACAGGAAAAGGCCAGCCTCCTCCCAGGAGACATGGCCCCAAATTAAATGCAAGTAATTTCCTGACTAACCTGTGATTTCTATCTGGTTGTGGCTTCTGGCATACAGCTAAGTCTCTGGTTCTGCTGTTCTGTTCAGCAGGTCTCACATGTGCTTTCACTTTCATTTCCAAACTTTAATACAGAACAGCCCATCCACAACCTGCTGCTAAGGCAGCGGAGGCCACAGAAGCAGGTTCTGGGTTGTGTGGCCACGAGCAGCAACCCACAAGAGAGGTCTCTAAGCCACCATGGCAATGGGGTAGCAGAGGAGGTGAGAGTGGGAAGAGCAACGCGCTCCTGCAAATGGTTCCTCTGCATCCTGTATCCCACACAACAGGGTTTTGGGTCTGGCTGCTCCCTTCCATCTCACCAACCCAAAGGCAATGGAGCTGCCATAGTCATTGGGGTGGAAGAACCTATGCCAGTAACTTTCCTCTCCACAGCATACAGTCTCCATCAAGAAAATCACTGGTATTAAGTCAAAGTGATTTTTTTTGTACAGCACCAACAAAGAATTCAGTGACAGATTGGAAGGGTGAATGCCCCATAGCTGTCCTGGCTGGCCAGACTTTGGCTAGGGAGGAGATACCTTGGGAAGAGGATAAGTGGTAGCAGGCTCCATGGACCATGTGATGCAAGGAGAGGGCCTTCAAGAATGACATAAATTACGTTCAGTCTGTCTGTGGTTAGTTCTAGGGGGAAGCACTGCCTGGAAGGAAGGAACAGGAGACACAGCAGCCTGCAAGCTCCACTGGGCAAGCGATGACAGATTTACTTTACTAAAAGTACTCTACCATGATTTATTCCAAATACCTGTCTCCCTCTTGTACTTTTACGGCATTTGGGGATAATTTCTATGGAAATTACTGTGGCATTTTTGCGTTGAAAACTATCTGTTTAGTAGATCACCTGCATATGGGCTACAGACACCACTCAGGTAACATAGATAGAATTAGGATGAATCAAATGGCTTACCCTCTTTTAAGTAACCAGTATGGTGGTTGAAAATGATAATAAATGCAGGGACAAGCCAGAAACATCTCTAGAAATTACCTAAAGTTTAAACTGGTTGTGTGTATGTGGCAAAATAAGACAGTAGCTCTCTTATTGCTTCTAGATATGAGCAAAGATGCCAAGTTATTATACATTCAATCATGGCTTTTTTAATAATCTAAATAGTTAATCTCTAGTGTGCTTTCAGCCATATCAGCAAATGTTTTCCTTCCACTGGTAATGGTAGAATTTTTACTGGTGTGAGTAAATTCATACTGGTCACAACATAAAAAAACGTCTGTAACATGAAGAGAGTGTACCATTTTTATTATGCTGATATAATCAAAATAATAAAACTTGTGTGTGTAAATGATAAGGGATATTAGTGCCATGTTGTTGAGAATTTGGCACAGGAACAGCAGTGAATGAAATACATCTGGGAATAAGAACCTAATTCATATAGTAAATAATAGGTTGCACAAATTTAATCAGTTGGAGAACTATTAGATGTGTAAGTAGATATTCTGCGTGTGGGAAAACATATTTGATGCACACAACTTAAACGGTCAGTCTGCTCTGAATTTTATGGTGAAAATGACTGTTTCAAGTCAAGGTGGTTTTCAGGTTGGGGGATTCATTTTAATTTTTGAAATAACTGGCCTATTTCAAAAAGCACAGATATTGATTTGGATTTTGACTTACTGCTATTCAAAGTATAGGAGGTTTCCTTCTTAACATCTCTACTTTAGACCCAAATGAACCCCAAAGTCCAAGGAAAAACTGAGGTAATGTTGCCAATTTCATCCTCATTTCTGATTAAAACCATGTGAGAAATGACCAGTTGAGGCAATGTTTCTTCATGAGATTAAAAATAGATACCAGCCTGGTAAAAAAGTTCAGAAATATTGTAGTGCCCCCAGGTAATGCTTTTTGTTTGCAAGAAAACCAAACAATAAATTGTGTTTTCATAGGAAACTTTTGCAAAGAGCATTTTCACATTAATTTTGTGGGGAACATGCCTCAGGTTTTTCAGTGATTGCTAATGCTTTTGCTGCAAAAATGTTTTAGTATGTTACAAGACATATGTAGCTTGATATATATATATATATATATAAAAACCTCTTGACAAAAGAAAATATTTTTTCTTAGGTTTTTTTTTGATTCTTGGACTTAAACTTTGGCTTGGGTGAACTATTTTTTTGGTGGAATGTCCCTGTTTACAATAGGAATACTAGATGTTTCATTTTCCTTGGGTATTGCTTCTGAGGAAATGCCATAGCATTGTATTTACAAGATACCCTGAACTGTCAGTTTCCTTGAAACACAATGTATTTAATACAAAGCCATTAAGCCTTGTAAAACTGTCAAAAATGTAAATGACACTTGTAATAAAACCTTGTCGTGTGACCGGCTCTAGCTAATCAGAGTTGATGATATCACTGCAGCTGATCACGGCTGGTGCTATGTACATTTCGACAGCTTTATGACCTGCATGGATTTGTGTTATTAAAATTGTACAGTTTTGTAAGGAATTTGGGATTTAATAAAGCAGCAGCGAAACTACAAAAGGGACAATATAGCCCACTAAAAGTGAGCCAGGCTTTAAAAAAATAATATAAACAGATAGAGCGCATGAGCACGGGCGCGTGTGAGTGTGTGTGCATGCGAATCGGGAAACCAGGAGAGGTTCTCCTTTCCCAGCTCACGCCGGGTCCGGGCCGCTCGTATAAACCACTTTTATGTATTTATAGCTCAGCAAATACCTTGCATCTGCGAGACCATAAAACAAATTACAATGTATCCAATTGCTTCAAGGTGGCGAATTGTGCTTAAACTTAATGACTTGTACAGATTATAGGAGAAAGAGCATTACCTGTTTAATGTCTTTTTTAATAAGTAATTCCCAAGCAAGTATAGTAGATGGGAGGTTGGGGGTTTTGTTTTGGTTTGTTTCTTTTTTTTCTTCTTTATTTTTTATTTTCCCCCTGGAGTTTTAGCTGAAGTGGGCCTTCGCCCTTGCAAATGCAAGGTAACGCGAGGTTTTATTTATTTTGCAATACTTGGAACGGCTCCCCAGAGTACAAACATGTCAGAAAAGGAGAGACGAGGATACATATTCTCCCAATAATCTATAAATTCAACCTAATGGGGCAGATATCAGAAAAATGTGTTGGATTGAAGGCGCGTAAATCACCCCTGGTTTCCTGGCATGAGCTGGCACTGCGTGCCTTATATTTCAGCCAAATTATTCCATTTGTTTCTGAAGATATTTTAATCCCTCGTGACCTCAAACTTCCCGTGAACCAGGGCCTGAACAAAAGGCCGCCCACTGTCTTTGCAGTAAATCTGTTGTCTCCCTTCTAGGCCCGCAACCTGGGATCATAGATCACCCCTGCACCGCATCTTGCTTCAATTTACTCAATTAACTCCAAGTAAAGCACTTGTAAGTTCGCAGATGTTGCTTTATTATCAAGGCCTAAAACATACACGAGGGTTCAGGAGCCCGAGGTTACGGGAAGGTTGTGCGAGGGGGAGGGAGGGCGGCGCAAGGCACAGGCCTCCCAGACGCTTCCTCAGGGCGGGCAGCCCCGGGCCCCAGGCCCCGGCCGGCTCCTTGCCGCCCTCGGAGGCACCTCACCCTCACAGATTGGGGGCTATCTGATGTTATCTGTCAAAAAAAAAAAAAAAAAGGGTATTCCACCTCAGGTTGGGATAACGTCGCGATTAACAGATGTTTAATTGGGCCATTCGTCAAAGGAAGAACCTGCCCAAGAGTCAGCGAGGCTAGGTAAATTATTTCCAACCCTGCAGGTGTTGGACTGGCAGCTCTATTACTCTTCTGGAAACAGGCTTTAGAAGATTTTTATATGGAAAGATAATTTATTTCTATGAGGTATTATATTGTGCCTTTATTTATGCAATACGCTTTCAGGTTTGGGTCTGGTCCTCCTTTATCTTGTGTGCTGGAATGAACTGGGGAGGGACAGGAGAAAAACCAGTCACCCTATTGACACATCATAGAAACATAGAGTCATAGAATGGTTAGAGTCGGAAGGGACCTTAAAGATCATTGAGTTCCAACCCCTTGCCATGGGCAGGGACACCTCCCATCAGACCACGTTGCTCAAAACCCCATCCAGCCTGGCCTTGAACCCCACCAGGGATGGGGCAGCCACAGCTTCTCTGGGTAACCTGTTCCAGTGTCTCACCACCCTCACAGTAAAGAATTTCTTCCTGGTATCTAAACTAAATCTCCCCTCTTTCAGTTTAAACCACTAGCCCTTGTCCTGTCACTACATGACCTTGTAAACTGTCCCTCCCCATCTTTCTTGTAGACCCCCTCTTCAGATACTGGAAGCCTGTAGGTCTTCCCAGCACTTTCTCTTCTCCAGGCTGAACAACCCCAATTCTCTCAGCCTGTCCTCATATGAGAGGTGCTCTCTTGTGTCATGTTCTTTAATAACTACTCAGCAGCCCATAACTGTGAGGTAGAAGACAAATATGTGAGAAAATCTTGCAAAATATTAGTCAATACACCCAAACCCCAGGGTCCTGATGCTGGTCCAGGTGGCATAGATTCAGGGGGGCTCAGTGGATCCCATGGCCAGCATGGGGTCAGGAGCTTCCCAACATTTCACTCTCTGCTGGACTGAGGTTATGATCTCAATTCCTAGAATAGAATCATGGAATGGTTTGGGTTGGAAGAGACCTTAAAGGTCATCTAGTTCCAGTCCCCCCTGCCGTGGTTCATACCTGGTCATACCTGCATTTTTTATTTTTGTTTCATGTGGCTTCCCCTCCTTTTATGATTCCGCTTTGATTCTTAAGTTCAAATGAGCACTAAGTCTCAATCAAAAAATCCTGGAAAGTGCAAAAGGTTTCAGGTGTAAATCCCATTAAAAAGGTTAGGTTTTCGGTAGCATTATAGATGTCAGAGTTTCTTAGGGACAAGGTGCATGTTCGTTTAAGAGACCTGAGGATTTAGGAATGTTTTTGACAAATATTAGGCCCAGCCTTTAGCAGGGATGAGTTTCCCATTTATTTCATGGAAACTCCATCTGTTTACATGAACTGAGAATTTGACCTGGAAGCTGAACCTCAACATGTGGTGAAATCAGTTACCAAGTGAGGTCAGCGTCATTGCAGGTTTCACAGCAAGTTTCATTCAGGTGTAATTATAAACTGTGTTTTTCGGGGAAGCTCCACTTAATAATAATTTAGCCTGCGTTCATTCTTCTCTTCACCACCTAATTACTTTAAGGTGCTTTTGGGATGGTTACAAAAATACCTGCCTGCAATTTTTGTGGACTTCTTTTTTCCAGTTGCAGCTTTTCCTGTCAGTCTACAATTGTTGCAGCAGAGGAGAAGTCTTTGAAGCTGCTGCCTTTTGCAGTGTGCGAGACAGTGAGGAAACTCCTGAGCAGCCTCTCTTCTTTGTCATTAATCTCCATGAAACAGGGACAATTTAAAATAGGCCATTTCCCTTGGGCGAATTTCTTCCACGGGACATGGCTAGAATTACTGGGGGCTCACTTGCATATTCTCCAGAATATCCTAATCCTCTATTACACCCAAACTGAGGAGCAGATAGGGCTTTTTGTGTGCAGCAAAATGTTTGGTCTGAAAGAAGAATAGGGGTAGCAAAACTAATAGCTCTCAGGCTTTACCTTGCCTGTAGTCTAGCTCCATGATCACAAGGCAGTTGATAGTATATTTCATGGTAATGCTTTTTTTGATCTTTACACCACTTACATGTATCTGAGATAAGACCAGATCTCTGGAACAGCAAGAACAGAAAAGAAAAACAAACCTGTATTCCTGGATATCTTTTGCCCTTTATGGCATTCAGCCTATGCACTGATAGTTTTAGTTTTTTAGCTTTGCAGGCACCTTTATCAGGCTCTATGGGGTTTAAAAGGTTTTGGCTTCTGAAGTCCTTTCGAATGGTGACAGGAATCGAGCAGACTGGAATGAGTTAAGTGAGGTCCGATTCTGTCGGTTTCTCCTGCATCATCTACACTGAAGCTTGGGTTTGATAGCAAGCCAAATTTTTAGTCCTGAATTTTCAGTATCTGTAATGCTTTAAGCAGAGAAGCCAAACTAAATCTCTGGGGGAGTCACATGGCTCACAAATGTGGACGCAAATGGGTTCATATAATTTTTGTGCAATATTTTGTGTGTGAAAGTTTCTCAAACTCTTCTTGGCTTTTAACTTTCATAAGAGAGTCTTTAATTATTCTTTGAATATGCCATTACATTTCTTTTTTTACTCACAGCATTTTTTTTTAAATAGTGGTCTGTTTTGTTTCTATATATAATGGAAGTTAATAAAATATGTGCCAGAAGCCAAAAATATGATGAGCTATAAGGCATACTCCAGACTGTAAGGAAAAAGAAGAAAGAGCTGGCCTGTAATTCCACAGCCTATCAGTATTTCTCCTTAGAATAGATATTACCTCTGGTCTGTTTCCCCCAAAATTTCTGGCCTGAATGTAAATAATACTCCCCTTTTCTAAATCTGTAGCTCAACAATTTGTGCTCATTTAAAGTCTGTCGCCTGTGCCAAAAACTAGCTATCATTTAAGTCTGAAGTCTAATTCCAAACTAGAGGTTCCCCGTGTCTTTTCCTTAGACAGTATCGTCAGTGTACTGATCAGGTTGGATCAGAGCAGCTGAATTAAGACAGCTGGGGAAAGACTCTCAGCAACACACTACAGACCCATAAATTTATTCAGTTTTATTGCTGTAGTAGGAAGGAGCAGGTCTATGAAAGCACCACCTTGCTGTTCCCCTGTCTCCAAGTGGTCGCTGGGGTCCAGGCTCATTCCCCCTCCTTTTAGACCCTTAACTTAAGCACCTGTGTTAAGAAACTGGTAGCCTGGTTCCTGCAGGAAATGCACAGAGATAGAAATCTTAGACCCGAGCTGCTTCCCTGTCTCCATTCCATAGAGGGAGCATAGGACTCTTGAGATGCTTTATCAACCCTGGCTGTTTGTCATAAGAAATACATTTGTCCATCAATCAACCTGATTGGGACCATCAATCAACTATTGGACTGAGTATCCCAGAAACAGTTGGAACTTGATTTTTAAGCAGTTCTGCACCTCACTGCTTCTACACATTTGGCATAATTAGCCCATCTGAACCTCGCTGAATGTTTTGCCTGATACTCTGCTGTCTGCAGGTGGTTATCAGGCTCTCAGGAGTGCAAGACTTAGTCACAGAAATTTTCATATATATGGATATATTTGGGACAAATGTCTGATCTTCCCCTCCCTGCCAAACTCAGCTGAAGAGGTTCACAGATGACTGGGCCAACTGTGCTGCTTTTGGTAGGGACAGGCCATTATCAAGTGACATGACCACCATAAAAATGTGCAAGTGGTGCTAATGGTCCTTCATATTAAGAAAGGTAGAGAAGTCTCTTTAGCAACTGACATAACTTGAACCTGCTGCTGTCCTACCTATAGTACCTTTTAATAGAAAGAATACCTTCTTACTTAGAGTCCATGTGCAGAGGATACAATTTATGGAGGGGCTGCTGAGCTCATCTAACACCTTGCTGTTGCTGAAATGGTGAATTCTCGCTCTTTTCTGTTCTTCCCTACTCTTCTGTCTTCCATTGCACTCCCAGCCTGATGTTTTGCATCCCTGCACTAAGATTTTTCAGGCTTTTGCTGGCCTCATGCAACCTGCTGACCTGGCAGGAAGACCAGCAAGGCTGAAGCAGCACAAGGTACATGGAGGAGCTTGGAGCCAGGAGCAGGCAAAGGCAAGTAGAGATGGGACTTCCTTGTTCAGTGATGGTGAACTGAGACATTGGCTACTTCACTAGCAGATGTACCTAAGTCACTGCTAAATGAGATGGCTTTGGGGTTTACTAACCATATAGCTTCACATGAATTAGATGTCTGTGCTGTCACCTAGCAGTTGGCTTGTGAGAAGCTATCTTTTCTCAGCTTCTTTCTATCAATACACCAGCTGTCAGCTATTGATAAGCTCCTATCAAAATCTGCTAATTAAGAGCTCATTTGAGTGTAGCTATTGCAGCTCCAGCCACTGTGATGCTGGTGCTGTTTCTGCAATCAGGAGGCAGCCATTGACTTCAAAGGGAGAAGGGTCAGCTCCCAGACTGTAAAACACAGAAGCATCATCTTGAGTATGGCAAGGTCTGCAGAGAAGCAGTATCCTCTGCTGTTGAAACATCAACATCTACAAGGCATGCAGCCTTCCTTCAGGTTTCTACTATGACATTCTTCACAATCTTCACAGTCCAGGAATGCTGGGTGGAAAGAGTTCATGGCTATACCTTGCCACCACTGCTTTATTTACAAACTCCAGTTTGGAAACTGTTTTGAAATCATCTCCTGCCCACAATGAGGTATGTCTTTCTATTCTGTTGTTTCTTTGGGACCTTGTACTTGGGACTCTGGATGAAATAAAGGGTGCTTATTACCGTATATTCCAGGTCTGCCAGTTATTTTTATAAAACTACATTGCACTACAATAATTAAAAGACATTTATTTCAACAACCAGTGTGGATGATGCATTCTCATTTCTTTTACAGAAGAAGAGGTTAAGGGCGATGCTGTGAGCTTGTGTGTTGAAATGACCGTGTGCTTATTCCAGCTGTTTCTGCTGAGCATTCCCAATTCTCTCTCCCTACTTATCTGGTCCTGTTCTTAAACACGCTAAAGCACGGAGCTTGAGAACATTTTCAGCTGATTAGACCATTCAGCATTATTGCACTCTGGTTCTCACCAGCATGTCTTCTTCACTTTGTCCCATATGTTTGGGCTAACCTTCCGTTCCCCTTACAAATCATTCCTCTGTGAACTACTGGCATCTCTACCCCCATATTTTTGTATGCACCTCGGTAGGAAATGTATGAAATCAGCGTGCCTTAAAGAGCATCTCAAGCAGGTCAAACTTTATATTCCTAATGAAAAGTCTTAACAATGTTGCTTCAGACTCAGCTGCAATTCGGCCTCTCACTTTCTTCCTTCTAAGTATGATTTTATTTGGTATCTTTAAAACAAGCTCCAGGAAATTCCATCTGGTCTTGTGAATCATAAGCCTACTGTGTCTCTTCTCTGAATACTGGCTTGGCTTTGCACCATTTTACATAGAATATGATCAGAATAAAAATTTGCATTGACTTCACTGGAAGAAGTTGAGATTTCTTTTAGTTTGTTGTCAGTATGAAAATTCAAATGAAAATATTTTGTCAAAATAAGAAGGAAATGTTTGGAAAATGTGTCGAGATTGATAATTAGAATCACAATTTTGTTTCAAAATAATTGAAAGTTTGATTCCAACTTGCATATTTTAAATAGGTTCTTTCATTTTTAAAACAAAATTTCAGAAGATTGACATCCAGAGGCAGTTTTAACCTTGGGAATGGGAGTGTTGTTTTTCAAACTCAGACCCCACCATCCCATTTCAATCAACTGTTGAGGGAAACAACAGAAACCCATTAAACTTTTTGGTATTTAATCTTTATTTTTTCTCAAGAAAAGTAAGAAAAACAGCTTTGTGCTTTTTAATAATAATAATAAAAGCAATGTAAAGGTCATCCAGCACTCCTGGGAAGCTGTGCTGTGCTTGAATACTCACTGATTTTGAAATAAATTAGTACCTTTTTCTCTGTCTGCAGTATCAATAACACAATGCCCATCAGAGACATGGACTAGGACTGTCCCAGTGAAATACATTTTGGGTGCCTGTTTTTTTTTTTTTTTCCACCATTGAAAGTCATGAGATCCTGTCAGTTACACTCAAGGCTGTTTTGTTGGCAGTAGTTGTTTTTTTTTTCCTTTTTTTATATAAGCAAATTTGAATAATATGCAGCAAATTGAATGACAGATACAATTTTGAAGGCTAAAAACCTAAAACCTTTAAGCAGTGATTTAAAAGCTAATTATTATGGATATAGCCATTCAACATTCATTTCTTAATATTGTTCCCTCAAGAAATAGTGATTTAGTCAACCAATTATTTTATCTCTTTTAGGGATACTTTCTTAATTGCAAAACAATCTAAAAATATAATCAGCATGCTAAAGACATGTGGTATCTTGTTTAGAATGCCATGTTGGAGGAAGAATGCAATTAAACTGTCAAAATGTAATTGTTTCTCATATTTAATTTGAAGAGGCTGATTCACATTTGCTTTTCATGTTTAGGAGTTAAAAAACAAAGCAAACTACTACTACAACTACTAGTTTTTAATAAAGACAACATAAGCTCGGAGCACAGACGAAAGCCGCCTCTGTCATGAGATATTGCTATCAAAAGATAGCAAACATTTACATTTTTTTTCACTCCTCACCTAACTGCAGTTTAGAATTCAGAGTTTCAACATGTAAGATGATATTTGCAATTTCGGGTGCAGCTCTAACATGGGGTGATGTGACAACGTCACACTCTCCATCTGCCCCGTTGCCTTTGGAGCCGCTCTTCCTCAGAGATGGCTTCCACACATGGCTGTTTTTTTCCCTGCTCTTGGAGGAAGTTTTGAGGAAGAGGACCTTGAGTCGGGATCCATCACATCCAACTTTCCTCCCCACCACTCCTGCTCTGGAGGAAGGGAGATATACAGGCCTGCAGTGACTTCCCCCTTGGATACCTTCATCCCAAACCACCTGCCTGGTGACAGCTGGTCCAGATTTGCCTTTTTAACCATTTCACACTGAGTGACAATGTAAACGACAGATCAGTGCAGTCCTGGGACTGCTGTTTCACAGGATACAAACCTTCAGTGTGATGTAAGGAAATGCTAGACCCATTTAGGCAGGTGCATTATCTTCAAAAGCAGGTCTGAGAAGAGAATTCTCTGACTTATGCAGATGCATGCAGATATTTTCACCATAATGACAAAACAACCAGCTTTTGCTTCCAGGTCAGAACAAGTAGATTTTTCTCCTTTTCTTTTAAATGTCATGTTAGTTCAGCAATCCTCTACACCTTTTTTTTTTTTTTTGGTAGCAAACGACTTCTTAAAAGTTGTATAACATTCAGTTAAGGAAAATCCTTGGGTGAAATTAATCCAAGTCTGCTGGGCCCATGTCAAGTTGTTAGGAGTTTTTCAATCCCACTTATCTCCTGAGCAAAGATAGAAGCCCAGTGGAATCGGTAGCACTGGGATTTAACTTCAGATCTTAGATGGGGTGGAAATCTTCTAGTGAGCACCACTCTAAATTTCATTTTGTGATAGTAAATGTGGTACCACAAATAATTCCAACCAACTCACCCCAACACCTTACACTTGGGTATTTGTGCCTGGAGTGGTACATGCTTGGGTGAATAGGCATGAAACACACAGACAAATGTAATCAAACAAAAGTCATGGTCATACACATATTTACAGAAGTGCATGTCTGCTTTGCCTTGGGTATGTTATCTAACAGCTTATTTGGGGAATTTTACTCTCATTAAAATGCTCCTTTGTAAGTACTGTTTAAGTGAAAATTTAGATTACTGGGATTTTTTCTTTAAAATTTTATTGTTGTGTATTTTTTGTATCCTATATAATTATTACTATTCAAACGGAGTGGATTTACTTTTATTTTAGATTATCTGTTTTGTCAATTCTGTAACTAGCCCAATAAATAGCACTAGTAGATTGTTATCCCATCCATGGCAAAGAGAGGGCTGAGATATCAGCAGGTGGGTTTCCCACCTATTTGTTGCCAACAGAGCAGATCTGCAGGTTTATTCCTACATAAATAGGCAGGATCTAGCAGAAAGATGGTTAAAGATCTGTCTGCTGCTATCTCCCCTTCTCCTTACAGTACCCTCCTTATTTCATAACATGATCTGGCTGCCAGTGGGATGCTGTACAGGAAGGGAGAATTCTTGGTGCAAATTGAAGTACTAACAAGGATCTGGTAAGCAAGAGCTAAGAGGTTCACAGCTATGCCAAAGCTGAATGCACAGGGATTTATACCAAATTGCAGGTGGCATATCCCTTACTATAGAAAGAAATCCCTGTTAAATATTTTCTACTGTAGTCTTACCCAAAAATTCAAGCCCAAATAAGCCATGCAACGTGGAAAAATGTCATCAATTGCATTTGATGGCAATGGCGCTTTATGCCAAAAAGTGCTGGGTGACTTCAGGGACACAGGAGCTGCCTAGAAATACAGCAATGGGCCTGTATCAGATCTCACTGTAGCTTGCATTTTTTGGTTTGTGTCTGTATTGTTCTGCCCCATCATAAAATGGAAAATAGGTTGTAGAAACCCAAGAGTCTCCACCAGACTTGATCTGTGCTTTCTGCAGGGCTTTGCCTCTCCTTTGGCAGCATGGAAGGGGTAGAGTGGGTCCAGGCTCCTGGGGGGACTGTGGGTCCAGGATGCTAAAAGGCTGCTCTCTCAGCCACTTCCAGGTCCTGGTCTGCCGCGTTTATCAACTAGCAAGCTCCAGGATAAAGAAAAGCAATGTAGCTGCCACTTTCCCTTCTCTGTGTTATCACCACCTTTTCAGCGTGATTCTGCCCTGAAACCAGGGCAAGTCTGAGCTATGGATGCCGTGTTTATGTCTGCTACCTCCTAACCAAGGAAGAGCCCTACACCCACAGCCAGAAGTGTGGGAAGGGGGTGCATTTTAACAGCTTGATCCTGTAAATCCTCAAACCCTGCCCCAGCTCTCAGTGGTTCCACCAAGGCAGACGTGGAAGCAGATGAAAAACTTCCCCAGCCGCCATCCTCACGTGAAAAAAAATGATTCGCGTGTGCCAGGCCAGGCCTTGACTCAACTCCGGGAATTTCATACCAGATTTGTATCCCATAAGAACAGGCATTAGGGTTGCCAGTTTGAAATATGACAAAACCCAGCCGCCTCAGACAAATGGCTGCTACCCACGCTCAGCTTCGTCCGCACATGTGCGGTGCTCGGGATAACAACTGCCAAGTCTATAGTAAAAGAGGCCAGGCAGGAAGCCAGCCACATGGCAACTCTAAATGATATTAATAAGACTTTATAAAAAGTTAAAAGCACAACGTAGCTTTTCAAAGTGTTTCTTCGAGGTCTCTACATATGCATAGGTGTTTCATGTCTATGAGATAGAGGCTTGGGGTAAATTTAATGCAGTATACATTTCTGCCTAAGAATTTTTTATTTTTTTTTTTTTCCTCCTGAAAGCTGTTGATGTAAACTGGGACTCATTAAAAACACCTTGTGTTTTGTTTTTTAGAAATCTTGAATTTATGTCATTCCCTGGATCATTAGAAAGCGATGTAGCATCAGCAACTGCTCTGAAAAAATCCTATCTTGCAAGGAGTAGAATATTCTTGCCGCAGTCGATGGCAGTAAAAGGGTGCTTAGCACCTTTCAGGAGATGCTGAGCGTCTCTCCCAGGCCTAAGTCCAGAGATAGCATTCCCAAAGGACAGATACAAGGATATTAAAAAAGACTTTGATCAAAGAAATATTGCTTCTTTCCTCCTTTCACTAAGCAGATGTGCAACGTGTCTTGGGAAAGAAATAGAAAAATTCCTGAGTGATTTATTTGATGAACCTAGTTTTAACCCAGGTTATTGCATGCCTGATACCGTGATGCTGGTTATTAGTTTCCAGTTGAAAATGACCAGATAGAGGACATATTCACTTCATCAATATAATACATTTATTGGTTGTCAAGAGAGTCACATCACACAGATATGTAAATCTGTCACTTTGTCTTAAAAGTGTATTTCTCTATTACAATGTTGCTTGATGTATGTTTTAAGGCAGTAAGGCCTTTTAAATATTAAAAAAAAAACCAAGACAAGGGGGAAGATTTGTCTATTCAATCACAGGATTTAAGACATTAAAAGCAGATGCATCATTTATAAAAGTAGGATTTTATCAAATGCCATTGTAAATGAAAGAATCATATCTACCATATGTAGATATGTGAATTAAAGGAACCTTCTTTCTCAGGAAAATTAACAAACTTTTTTGCTAGCTTTAAGATGGATTAGTCTGTGAAGCTGGTTACTAGTTGACCACAAATCTCTATTTGTTGTGTCAAAACTAAAATAGAATAAAGTCTTTGTTTACATTATATAAAAAAGAAATGTTTTTCATTCTGTTTATATGTCCACTGAAGTAATCCTAGCTTTGAAAAAAAAGGAACTCAAAGAAGCTTAGTTGTAATTTAATTCTGTTCTTTACCATTAAAAACCGCAAGAACTATCAATAGCAACAAATATTAAAAATAGCAAGAAACGTACTAATCCGTATTTCTCCCTTCCAAATTTGCAGAACTGGCTTTTTTGAAATTTGATGGCATTCTATATTTCAGAACAAAAAATAACACCTAGCGTCATGACGTGTTATGGCACTAATCCTGCACAAGGGTCAGATGCTGTGACAGTGGCATGTGTTTGCTAACAACTCTCCCTCCTCTGTGTAGAGTAAAACCAGGTTGCTCAAGCGCCCTGAAATACTGAACCAAAGCCTCATTTTTTTCTGTTGACCCTTTTTTTTTTTTTGATGGGACAGATCAATATGGCACATGACTCCCCTGAGTCGACATGAAGCCTGTCAATGGTTGCAGTGAGATTCATACCAGGCTTTTGAGAAATAGCTTAAGAAAATGGTTTTGCTGCAGAAATGAGAAATTTGCTGTTAATGAGAAAAAAATATTATTTATTTTGATCATGCAATAGTGAGTTATTATGTGTGTGTGTGTGTGTTAGTTACCTTAGTACAAATACAAAGGAACTGCATATGAGACCTCTATCTTCCAACAAAAATAAGTTCTCACTGTCTTTGAGTGCACTTTGGGCCCAATTCAGCAGATCCTCTGTATGTAAAACTGCCACGAAATGTAAAAACCTTGTAAGTTTGCAGTGCCTCTGGAAATTGGTGCTATACAGTCCTAGTTAAAACACACGATAAATTACCAGCTGGGTGTCCTTGTTGAAAAGGATGGTGCTAGTACGGAGGAGAATATGGTAATTAACTCATATGCAATCAATTTAAAATAAGGAGAGGTAAGCATGATAGGGGAATTACAAAGCATGTTGGAAAGGAAATAAAAAGAAGGACATGGCAAACCACGTAATTAAGATACAGATTTTTAACTTAATTTGTTGAAGGGCAATAGATATGCAGGGCTGGAAGGGAGGAGACCTTTCAGTCTACTCTAAGATGTTCTAACCTAAGATCTTAATGTAGTCCACAATAGAGATTTGAACCAGAGGAAAACTGTGGGTCTGGGCTACAGGCTCTCCCCTCTCTGAAAGACAGGGTTGTTGATAACCAGATTAGTTCATCTACAGAGAATGCTCACCCAAGTCTAACACAACCAGCATTTAGTTCATCAATTTACATTATAGACTCTAAATTGTAACATCACTCCACTTTGCAAAACATAATTCATTATCATGGAAAAAGAACACTAAGGCTAAGAAAATGTCAAGGTTGATTGTAGCCAGAGCAGCTTCCCTGGTGTCCAGTGTGCAGAGCCATCTGCCTGGGCTTCATGTCGCGTCTTTGAGCAGAACAGCAACTTCAGGAAGGAGAAGTTGCAATCATAAAAACAATTTTCCAATTTGGTCATGCTAGGAGAAGCTGCTGTACAGTAAATGATACTTCATGGATAATGCTTCTTAAATACTCCTAAGAAAACCATTAGACTATGAGATTGTGTATGGAAGTGCCTAGTACATCATGATGGGGTTTCCAGGAGAATTTCTGGGTGTGGACGGGGATGGTGACTTTACTCAGATGTGTTGAAGTCAATGGAGAACTTAAATGTAGTGGTGCTGAGGCTGCCACGAGGCACAGGAGTTCTGCACAGTGCTAAGACCATTACTGACTTCCTTTTAGGATTTTAAAAAACCCACATTGTTGAGACTGTTTTTATGTCTGTTTTCCTGTTCTCTTGGCTTCAGTTGTGAGGACAGAAGTTTCTGGGCTCAGAACCTATTAAGATAGTCAAAATGAGTTATTCAAGACCTTAAAAATAGAGGTGAGAGAATGGAAGTGTTTTGCTATTGTTTTAAGAAATTGTTAACAGCAGTTTCTACACTGGAATAAAAATAATTACTGCTACTCCCACTTTTTTTTTTTTTTTTTCACACAACTGAACTGCTGCTTTCCAGCCAAAATAAGTTAAGGCTCTTGATGTTTTAGGTGTAGCATGTACACACATGGAGAGGCTTTTCCTGGGTCTTACCACCCTGTAGAGATTTCCAGGGATTCCACAGTTTAACTGAAGAGTCCTGGACATCGCAGCAGTCACAGACTCTTTCACCATTCCCAGAAGAGGGAATACACCTTGGAAATCAATTTGGTTTTTTGCGGTAACACCACGAGTGACCCAAGTTCCCTGCAGGGCTGCCTGGAAGGAGATGGGGCTCTGCTGGGCACAGGTACCCAGTAAAAGTTGTAGATATATATCAGAATAACACATACTGTCCTTGGCTGCCACCATCCCATCCCCAAATTCATCTGCCTCTCCCTTTCCACCTCATCCACAGACACCGTATTATCTCCTACCTGGCTCCTGCCTTGGTCCTCTGTCCTTTCCCTCCTCCTTCTGCCCCCGAGTGCCCTGATTTTCCCCTGGCTCCTACCCGTACGTACACACGCCTGCCGGCACGCACCGAGCATAGTAGTAGTAGTAGCTTTTATTACTCTCAGTTCTTTATTAATGCCACATGTGCTGTTGTAAGGTTAAGTTATTAAGTGATATCCAATAATTGTCTCTGCTCTAAAGTGGACGTTTCATTTAACTATACTCATGTGGATCTGTTTCAGTACCATTTATCATGACCACATTTTAAGAAACATTTCAATAGGCCATTTCTCTCTTTCCTTTCTTTCACGTAACTAGACCTAAAAGGTCCCGGTCAAAAATTAAATACAATTACCTTTGAAACAGCATAAGGGAATGTGGGTTTGCATGTGCTGTGGAAGTTAAAATACATATTTTACCAGGCTATCATCTCAGCTGCAGAGTTAATTTTAGTGTATTTGTGCACTTGCTGGAAATGCTTACATGGAGGCACACAATGACCTTTTTAGTTTGCAGGAGAAAATTATGTCATCTGCAAGCAAGCTTTCAGCTGTGATATTTTATAATTGTTTAGATGAAAACCTGATAATCCTCTACTCCTTCACATAAACGGCAATCCATCTTTAAAACTGTGATAATTCATAAAACCTGCAGCTTAATAAACTAACAAACCCCAGGCCTATGTTATTTTAAGGGAAGTCAATCTTTGATCAGTCAAGCTGAAATGGGTCTGATAAGTGGAGGCCTTACTCACAGGGAGCAGCACTCCAGTTTGTTATTGCTATTTGCTCATCATCCTCAAGTGCAAAATAAGCAGAAGTCTTTCCGAGCTTCTTATCTCTTTTCACTTTCTTCTCTAGATCTCTGTCTCTTTAATCCAGCATGTCTGCTGCTGGTTAACAAGGAAATCCTGTGTCAATTATCGCCAACAACTTCCTGCTGTGAAGCTGTGGGGAATCAAAGCTTTTGAGAGCCTTTTTCACACCAGAGAGTAGTGCAGGGCCTAATTAAATGGCCCTCATATCCTGCAGCCTACTGGTGGCCAAATGATAGAGAGCTAATGAATGATAACCTAATTTTTATTTTTTTTTTTAATTCCTTCCCCCAAGAATTGTTTTGATTCTTCCGGTCAGTTGTGCTTATTGAGTCGAGGTTCATTGTTTGTGCTTTGGGCTGAGGAGGGCGTCAAAAGGTAAAACTTGGGAAAGATACTGATCTGCTTGGTTTATCGTGCACAGCCCTTTGATTATATAAATATATATATATTGCATATCGGGGGAGGATATTTGTTAAAAATTGCTTTGCTGAAACGTGTTGCCCTCTTTCCTCGATATGAATTGCTTTGGTGACTCTTATACACATGTGGGCTGCAAAATTGTCCTATAAATCCCCCTCATAAATGCTATCACTACGATATTATTTTTACAGAATCACAGCATAAGGTATCTGCCATCGCTCGTGCACAGCTGCCCAAGTTTCCCCCTCCTCCTTTTTTCCTCTCCCTCTTTTTTTTTTTAATTCCTTTCTAAAAATCGTTCTACCGGGAACTTGATCTCTCACCCGAACGAAACTGCAGCTCTCGTACGGCTGCTGCTCGAGATTAACTCACCTTCTGCTAAAGTTACACATTAAAGAGATGCAAATCTATGCATCTCCACTGCTCTTCAGTTCAGACGAGCACCCTGGGTGACCGCCTGCCTCTGCCTGGGCAGCGATGCTGTCCTGTGCTGAGCACCCCTTGCATTAGTGCAGTGCCCCAGCACGGTTACCAGCAGCAAAAATAACCTTAGGAATAAATAAAATACCTGGGCGGACAGCAAGATGCTTGCTTTTACCCCAATTGTTCATTTCTGAGGGTCCCATCATAGTGCGTGTGCGTGAGGTGACAGACTTAGAGGTACCATGGGAGCCCTAACTCTGAATTTCCTGACTTTTATGGTTTTACATTACAACCTTTATGTTCCATTAGCATAGTTTTTTGTAGTTAATTTCCTTGGGGAGCTTGGGAGAGTTCAGGTTCGGTTTTTTTTGGTTTGGTGGGTTTTTTTGTTTTTTTTTTTTTTTAAATAAAAGCAGGGGCTTAGAGAAAGATGGTCAAATCTGACCAGCTGCTTTGAAACATTTAAAAGGATTTAATAAGATTTTTTTTTTTTCTTTTTGTAGGGAGTAGCAAATCCAAGATGCCAGCCAGAAATATGCACACCTGCTTTCAAATACTGAAAAGCTCAGGGTCTGTCCTGCCTTATTCCATAGCTAGAACTCTTGGCTGACGCAAGATCCTCTGTTAAGATTTTAATTTTTTTTTTTGGTTGTGTGTGGGTTTTTTGTTTGGGGTTTTTCGTGTTTGGGGGGGGGGGGGGGGGGTTGTAATTTTTTGTTTGTTTGTTTTACTTTGGGGTTTTTTTGGTAAAAAGGCACAGGCAATCCGCATATGCTTTTCTCCACAAAGCTTTTAAGTTTGAAAAGCCACACCTTAACTGGGCAGTTGTGTGTGGAAGCAGTAGCAGGTAAAGACAGAAAAGAAGAAATTGGCTGTGTCTTTGTATTTTTGTGCGTGAAACTTGAATGGTCATGATCTGCACTGACTGAAGATGTCCAAGCTCATTGCAGGGGGGCTGGACTAGATGACCTTTAAAGGTCCCTTCCAACCCAAACTATTCCATGATTCTCCAAACTATTCCACGATTCTAACTAATCTTTCTTCCCTTCACCACATTTATGTTTATTTACAGTATCAAGCCTGTAAAGCACTTGGTGCTTCACTTGCATCTAGGGTCTTGCAACCTAAGATGAAGACAGGATTTATGGGGAAGAGAAACTCCATGACACTTGGATGTGCTTTGGGTTGCAATGGCAAAAAGCTATTGTTCATCTTAGAAATGAAAATGTTGAGATGAGATGAGATGTTGAGATGATATCATCTTCAATTAACTAATGACCTATCTCACTCTTCATATCTCAGCTTTTCAGGGTGGAAGGAGGAACTTTGCTGCTGTGGTGTGGAGGTGTTCAACTGGTGCTGGGCAGGAGGAAAAGAGGCATCAAGGAAGAGAAGACATTTCAAAGGTGGGTTGCATGCTTTTGCAGTTGGTGTTTATTGGCAGCTATTGGTGCTTTGACTGTGCTCTCTTGGGTCAGGTGAATATGAGCATACCAAAAGAGTCCTCTCCTTTGGACTAATATGAGACATTATGAGTCAGGCCCTGGATTCTTTTGTTAATAACAGATTCAGGCATCTTTTTATTTTGTTTTTCTCTGGTTGCGGCCTTTAATGTCCAAAATTCTAGCTCTGCTGTTTGCAGAGAAAGTTAAAATTCAATGAAACTGGGAAACCCCCCATAATCACATGACTCCAGGGGCTGGGGAGTCAAGAAAAACACCTGCAAAACACTGGGTTTAAAGTTATCAAGAGCCAAGCAACAGTTTCCTTCCTCAGATAATGAGCGATAAAGTTGCACTGAGAGTATGGATGAGGCAATTTTTTCTTTCTCTTTTCCTCCTTTCCCTGCTAGTCCTCTGATCATCAAGTCCTGGCCACCATCCCCGAACAAGACAGTGTTGGCTGTGGATTGTATTTTCCCCAGTATAAATGATTCACTTGCATCCCCACGCTGCCTCCAGCAGCCAGTAGAACTCCTGCCATCAGTTAAAAAAAAAAATGCTTCAAGATTTAAGCTGCAGAAGAGGCAAGTTTTTAGGCCCTGAGTCAACAAAGCATCTTAGCAGATGTGTGCTAAGCATCTAAGTGTCCCCTTCCTGGCCCTCGCTTTTATGTTTAAAATTACAAATGGACTTATAATATCTTGCTGAGATGGGGAGTTCAGCCAATATCTCACTGCTCAGGTACTACCTCTATTCTTCTTGACATTTGTTGACACAATGAGCATTCATTACCTCACGGAGTGCAAATTTTATTTGCTAGTTTTGGAGCTAATTAAATAGTTTCATAGTGCAGTTAAGGATATTGCCCATAGCGGTACATGGACATGTGACATCTCACTGTACAGGGGATGCAATTAAGTCATATGCATATTCTTATATTTTAGCGTGGATATATTTTTTTTCCCTTCAAATAGAAGTAAAAAGCTCAGAACCACTAATTACAGTTTGTAGCAGCTCTGAAAGCACTGTCTTTGTGGATTTCTGCAGTGTCTTAAAATATATATTTCCCTTAGCTATTAATAGCACTAGTGGATATTTGCTAACAGATGACATATAGCGATGAGGCTAAAAGGAAATAGATTTTAAACAGTCATTCTTTGCTTCCTTCCAAAGTGCCAAAAACGTTTTAGTGTTTACAAACCATATTTTATTTCCAGCTCCAACAGTATAAATTTAATATTCTGCATAAAGCAGAATTTGATCCATACTTCCAAATATATTTCTTAATAACAGAATAAATAAATACACTTTCAAATCCCATGGAGAGCTTTACCTGACAATGTAATGGGCTAAACAGCTTCAAGGATTTGATAATAATTTACTACAAGAATATTTCAGCTAGTTGTATTTGTTTTTTCTTCCCAGACCTAACCTATTTCTTTTATTAAAAATGATAAAGACTTGATCCAGCTTCCATTTTAAGCATCACTGCACCAGGTCTGATAGAAATTTATTAATTTTTTTTTTTTTTAAATCCTGGTCTGCTTCTCAGATGGAAACAGAGAATATTTGCTTCTATTCACACCATACACCAAACTATGAATATTATTTCAGTTATGATTTCCTATGTGTCTGTACTAAGGAAAGAGTGGAAATAAAGGACAAAACCAATAAAGATTCAAAACCAAAAGCATATGTAGGGGAGAGTAATACACAAAACAAAACAGGGGCTGTTACACAGATGACTCTGCTGAAATGTAAAATATTCCACAAGTTTTGGCAACTTTGAAATGCTAGACTTTCTACATTTCATCTATTAATCATTCGAAGGGACTTTTTGGGTTAGCCAAAAGACAAAGTATTCCCTAATTGCGTTAGTGACTGTGTGCGTATAACTCCAGCTGTAACTGCATCAACAAATATGATGAGAAAAGAAAGAAGTGGCAATAAATTAAAAATGATCAGTGACCAATAAGCATCAGACAAAATGACAGATTCTTAAGCAAACGACAATTAACTAGACTATAAAAATCAGGAAACAGACTGGCTGAGTGTCTAGAAAATGTTAGGAATGAAAAAAGGGACAATTTTGATGGAAAGTTTTCAGACAAAAATTAGTTGCTTCACCTTTGAAATGAGTCAAATAATGGAAAGTTAAAAAAATAAAAGGCAAATCTCCAGAATAGGCAAATCCTTGTAGATCGTAAGCAGACAAAACTTCTAACACCAAATAAAACACTGTTCCCACTTAGGCTCCACATTAGCACCTTCCTTTGGGAGGGTTCAATAATTGACAGATCCAGCTATTCCAATTTAAAAAAAAAAAAAATAAGAAAAAAGAATCTGCATATTAAATAACACAGTTGTAGAGTAAACATAAAAGTCAGGAAAAGAACAGTAAAAATACCTTTGCTCATAGCAATATGCTATTCATTTAGTTGCCTGGAGAGTATCACTCATGAGTCCTTTAAGTACTGTCACAACAAATCATTGGAAACTGATGAATACACAATCCAGGATCCCAAACAACAAACTATTACAAACTATCTATGTGTGAAAAGACTGCTGGAAATTCCTCTAAGCCTCTGTAAATAGCTTTGAGAGAGGCTGGTTGAGGACCAGACGCCCACCAGAGGCAAATCCTGATTTTAACTTCGCTTTAGCTGTGCGTTTTATACCCAGTAAAGGTTATTCCGTTCTGAAAATGTGAGACCTTAGTTGTTCTCTTTCTGGTCAGGAGAATAAGACAATAATGCCTCTCGGTCCAACCAGCATGCATGAAAAGGTAATAATACTGTAAATATGATGTGAAGGTTTAAAAACTGGTTAAAATTTAGTAGTTGTTCCTAGATAGCTCTTATGGAAGCAGCAAAATGAAAAGGTAATCTAAATTTTCCTGGGCAATATGATCTCACCACAAAGTTTACATTTAAACTTTATGTTCCTCTACAGAGGCTTATATTTTATGCAGAGTATCTCCAAGAGCATCACAATAGTAGCAGAAGAGCCAGTACAGTTATATGTGTATTACAAACACACAGCACTTGTCTGGCTTTCTCCAGCTGGAGATGCATCCTGATGTGTATGGGGGGAAAAAAAATAATAAATATTTGAAATCTTAAAAGGGTACATTTTCAGACTGATTTAGGTTTTTCAGATTGTGCTCCGTTTCCCTGTGCCACGCCAAATTGCCTCATCTGTAAACTGTCCATTTAAGTTATTTAATTTACATGTAATCATTAATTAAACTATTAAGTGGAAGGGATATTCAGACTAAGAACAAATGAACACAACTGATCTTTAAGTATTCTGTTATCTTAACCATTTTTGGGATGCTGGTGCTTAGTGAATTGAGGTGCCAGGGCAGTCAAAATAAAATTGCTAAAGTTGCTACAGAGAAATGGGGGGAAGAAAGCCCGAGAGCCAGGGCTGTGACTGACCCTGTGAAATTGGGATTCATTCTTCTGATCATTAAAATAACTTTAGGAAAATAGATAGGCACAGGTGAGGGAATGTTTTCCTGGTGAATAATCTTACTCTCACAATGGGGCTCGATGTACTGACCTGGGCAGCACTACTCATTTGAGTAATCTAAACAAAAACATAGCCCTTTAAAAGGGCTTTCCATCCATAGAACCGAAATTGTTACTTTCAGAGACTTTAGGGCAGGGTGACTCAACACAAAGTGCTAAACAATTTGAAGACAGCAGGCTTTTTCCTCTGATTTGCAAGATATTTCCTTATTAGAATTTGAATTGTCTCCCCACCTAATGGAACAGAATAGACCGCAGCTTTCCTTAAGAGCCTGACTTTCTTGATATGGGCGAAACTGTAGGAGTATGAAATTCCTCTTTTTTAAAAATTTTATTTTCTTCTTTTTTCTTAACTAAAAACCAGAAATATAAACTTGAGGGTATTTTTAGGGAAATCTCATGATTCTGAAAATATGCAAAACATTTGGACTTAGAGCAAAGCAGAGTATCTCAGTCTGAGGGTCTTCATGGTTTCCTCCTCCCCTTCTCCTGCCTTTTTTCTTCTTTTTTTTTTCCTTCTCATCTGAAACAAACTGATTATTGAAGCTCGGTCAGTGAACCTAAACCTTTAGAGTGTGTGAGAGCCACTAACCTCAATAGATGCTCTGCTTAGTTAACTGTGAACATCACATCTTTCGTGCCAGGAATAATGGTTCCAAATGTCAATAGCTGTTTGAGCCATGTTTGATAGGTACAGTAATGTCTGAGATGGTGCTTCTCAGACCCTTGCTATAAATGAGGATTACTAACAATTTTTACGCATTTTGTTATAAACTGAGACCAACTGTGAAGTGACACTGACATGTACCAGCAAAAAAATGACAAAAATCAAATACTTTTCTATGCCAATTGTGCACAAAGAGTTGGATCTAAGCGTTATTATAGCAGAGCCTTTCATGTTACTATAGCCATGGCTGTGTTTGCATTTCCATAATAAAACCTATTTTCAGGGGGTTTATAACTCGGCTGTAAGAAATTTACTCTCTGCTCCAACTTGGCATAACAAGGTATCAGCCAGAGAGCTGCAGCCCTCGAGCTTTAACATTCCCCCTCTGCTGCGGGAAGAAAGGGTTGGTTTGTTTGCTTATAAGTGTTTGATGAAATTAATTCTGCAAAGCCAACATGGGCATGTGTAGGGGAATCTGACAATCCCAGATATGGTGGACCAAAGTCTCGTTCCAAGTCTCTATCTCTCTGCAGAAGTCCTGCTGAAGAGTAACTAAGGGAACTGCAGATGGAGTTGGGTATGAGGAGATGCCTGTGTGAGGCATTTTTCTAAAAACCAAGCCCAAACCCACCCTTTGGTGTTTTTTGCAGGACCGTGTGTTTGAGAAAAAAGTGAGAGAAATCAAGCAGGAAAAACTGAAGAGAGAAATCAGTTTCGCAGAGAGCTGACAGTGGGGGAGCAGCCTGGTTTCTCACAAAAGAGTTTCAGACTGTAGGTCCAGTTCTGCCACAACATTCTCTCCAAGCACGGACACCACAGGGAAATATAGCTGTTGTGCAAGTGCATGGTGGGAGAGAGGGAGAAGGGATTTTTATTTTTTTTATATATATTTTTTTTTTAGCTTCTTTTCAGACAGCTGGAGCATGAGAAGTTGGAAAATGATGCATTAAACTGGAGCCTGTGCTTAGTGGAAGCCACTGTGGAGGTTGGTACAGCAGGTAATGGGCTCTGAGGGACCCTCTGCTTAGCAGCTGTGCTGTTTCCCACTGGAGCGCTTCCAAGATGCATGGCTTTTTTCCTTGGGGGACTGTAGGTAAGACTAGGAGTCAGGAAGTAATAAATCTCATTATTACCATTTATTGTTAGTAAACATTTATGCAATGGTAATGTCTGGAGGTGCCAGCCAGGTACCTGCTGTTTCTCCATCGCTCTTTATCTCAGCTGAGCCCCCTCAACGACGCAACATCAGGAACACGCAACCTGTGGATGTCTGAACTTCCTTAGGACTTCCCACAGCCTGGTCTTTGGTGAGGACTGGTTGCTAGAGCTCACCATCGTGAGGATGGGGTCTTGTACTCAGTTTTGCTGGAGAACCTGGCACACTGAAGTCTTTGGTGTGTAACTACATTCCCCAATACCCATAAGATGAATGGACTTCTCCCGATCACCGATTTAAGGAGTGAGTGGGGGGAAGGGGTGGGAGAGCAGACAAATCTTTACAAGCTGCAAAGTTACTATATCTACAAGGCACAGACAGAGCCAGAACCATGGGGAACGCAGGATGGAAACAATCTGCAGAGCAGATTTGCCTGGAGCTATGCTGCCTTGGAAAGGAATGATACCGCTGGCGGCGTGGGGAGGGGGACGGGCAGAGATGCAGGGCTACACCTGTGCAGCAGGTACCACCACCTCTTCCCACATCACCCCTCTCTGGCCTCTGCTCCTACCAGGGTGAGATTCAGACCACAGATGACTGGGGTTAAGGTATTCCAGGTCCTCCCTAGACCCCATGATCACACAGGAGCTTTTGGAGGTGTATGGAGATTTATTTGTGCCATTGAGGTTTGGTAACTTCATCCCTTCTCCAGCAGTCAGGTGATTCCTCTATTCCTTCCCATTCCTCAAGACATCTGGGTGGAGGAGGGGGTCAAGGGGAAGTGGGGGGTTTGAGGTGCTGAAAATGTTCCTCCTAGGCAGGAGGAGGAAGATGTTCTACTACCTGGGATTGTGGAGGATGTACAGGGACACAGGACCAGATGTACTGTGAGAACTTAGTGACCAAAGGATGGCAGCTGTGAAGGTGATGTTGTCTCTCACTCTCCCCACAATTTTTCATACCACATAAAATACATTTTAAAACACCATCACTATGTCCATCACCTTGCCTCGGGGCTGTGCTGTGCTCCTCAGCACAGGGAGCTGAATCTCTTGCACCAGCTCAAAGCAATGCAGAGAGGACTAATTCCAGACTAAATATCCCAAAATACTGTCAAATACTTTTCAAAATGATTGTAATTGTCCCTTCCTTAGTAATTGCATGTTCTTAGTTTATCTTTATTTTTAAGCTACAAACTCATTTGGTGTTTGTATATTTTGCAAATGTAATTTGAAAATCTCCCACATAAGATAAATTTCCCTCACGAGACGTGATAGGGAATTCATGTCAGGCATAATAGGCTATCAAAGGAAATGCTGCATTTGGATCTTTTGTGCTATATGTACGAAATGTACAAAGTAATTATAAATCCTACAGTATCAAAATTGTCCATTTACGAGACGAATGTTGCTAAAAAAAGACTTCTGATATTCTGATTGTATTAAGAATAGCGTGAAAACTGCTGGGCCAAATTCACCCCTGGAATAGCTTATTTTGAACAAGGAGAATACATTTATTCTCTGTATTTAAGTATTTTCTATATTCTAAATAATACACATAAATTCAAGTAGCTATTCCCTAAGGTAGCTTAAAAAATTAACTAAATATTTAATTTGGTTCCAATTTATATTTTATTTGTTACTTTGGCTTACATTTTTCCGGCTTTTGATGAAAATTTAGAATTTATATCAATATGAGATTTAAAGTAAATCCATTTTAAGGTAAAACATTAACAGACTTGTTCCCCAGGGAGCAAAGTAATCACGGTAGATGTATTTATTGCAATGAGCTTCGAGCACATCGTGTCTGCTTTTATGACTTTGTTTGTTTGTTTGTTTTTTAATTGGTGCATATTACTTTTGATTTTCAGTGAAGATTTCTTAAGGTATTAATGACTCTTCCCCAGGAATTCTGAAAGGGACCTTTGACTCCTCTTGGGCTTTATTTATGCTGAGAAACACATCATATTAGAAAATGGATTAGCTAGCAGGGGTTACCTCACAGTGCACTAAATATGGCTTTACTCTTAACAAATAAGTTCTGTTAGCAGTGCTATGAGGTACAAAAAATATTTTTAAACATGCCATGTCTGTATCTACATTCAGAGCTGAACCATGTGCAGCGTTACATGGACTACAACATATTACTTTCCAACAGGAGATGTTCTCTAGTAGACTTGTCCCTTTTCTCTACTAGTCTGGGCTAAATTCTTCTTGAAAACAAGGAAAAAACCAAAAAATTACCTCCTTTTTCTCTTCTCATTCCTGTGACTAGTCTTCTGCTTCTATTATTGCACTGACCCTGAGCTCCATTTATATGCTGGCAGGTGTAATGGAAGAGTTATCATGATGGGCAGTCTCCTTCCATGTTTTCCTTTCCCTCCCAAGCAAACAGCATCATCTGTTCCACCTTCTGTTGAACTTTCCAGCATCAGAAGGTTCCACCTTCTGCCTTTGCTCCTACATGGATCTCTCTGTCCTCAGAAGATAGGTTTCACAGTATGCATAACCTTTGCCAAACTGTCATAGCAACAACTGTAAAATGGCTACATCTGTGTTTAAATGGATTTGCTAGGACTTATGGGATTTTTTTTTTTTCCCCCTATGTGAAAATGTACTTCCCAGGAATAAGAAATGAAAACCTGCAAGGAAAGGCAATGTGAGTTAACACTTACCAGCTGGAAAAGGGAGAGAGCGAGAGCAAATAGCAGCAAGTTCATTCAAAAGCTGTAGCAGCTTGTTTCTGGGAAATTTAAAGGATTGGTCCCAAAAAGGCATGCTGGGGGAAAAAAAATCTGTTAGAGGACAACTTCTTCCAGAGAGAGTTAATAGAGACCAGACAAAGAGGAAGGCACTCCCTGACCTCAGACACTTTGCTGCAGAATGAAAAGGCAGTACCAGCTGCACGAGGGAAGATAGTCTCTGGCCAAGTTGAAATAGTCCCCTAGTATTTTACTTTTGCAACAGTTCAAGAACAATTCAAGAACTCTGATTATCAGCCTAGTTCATAGGAGTCTTAAATTATAAATGGAATGCGTGAAATGCTAACATGGAAAACGATGTTACTTATGTTTAGTGGTAATGTAAACTTTAATATGGTACGATAGCGTGTATGTCGTGAAAGGGGTTACGGCCACATCCCACCTCACACACCCAAATCTGCAGTTACATGGAGCGTTTGATCATCCCAGCATATGTCCTCCTTCTGCATCCCTACTGCCTGCCGGGGGGAGGACGTGGACCCCAAGGGCCCATGCGAGTGCCAGCAGGACCTTCCTTCAGCAGCTCTGGGAGCTGAAGCCATTACAGCTGGTACCAGTTACAGCTGGTACTAATTAATACACCTAAAAGATGCCCAAAAGGATAACAGAGACCTCCACAACAGATACACTGTGAGAGATTACTCTGCTGGAAACTGTTTTAATCCATCATCAATAATATGTTGATTTATTCAGTTTTCCATTTCATCTTAAACCTCTGGCGCGTGTGTGCATTTCTGAAAAATCGCGCCAGGCAACAGTACCATTATAAAATACACCCAAGTTCCAAAATTTAAAAAAAAACCACGATAAACTCAGAGACTGAAAATCCTGTGTGCCCTCCCTGAGAAGGAACATCCACAGCCTGTTGGAGGTGCAGCTGCTTCTTCCATGCAGAGCCCACCTTGGCCCTGTTGAGAAAGGACATTCTGAAAGGTGTGATAGTGGGGGCTGGTCCCAACCCCAAGTCTTGTCTCTCCATGAGGTGCCTGTTGGTGACACCAGGCAGTAGACACCATCCCAAATCAGCCCTGGTTCTCCCTTTGTGTAGGATGGCCTTAAATCCACAGGCAATTCACAGTCCCACAGATATCCCCCAAGCACCTGTGGTGGCCCTGTGGCTGGTGTGAACTGGGCACTAACAACAGCGAGTGTCAGCACAGTTCAGCAATGTTTGTCCAAGTAAGAGTGATGTCAGCCATACTTCTTTCTTCCTGTTGTTATTCTGAAGGTTAAGCATGCAAAGTTTGGAGAAGTTTTCACGTTTGCTCTAAAATACAAGGAAATGTCAATCTTCCTTGTTAACTTGTCGTTAGCGTGAAGAGAAAAGAGAGGATATGGGTAAAGACAGAGGTTCCATTCCAAGATTTCTCCTAATTTGGAAGAGAAACCCATCAGGTCAGGGTTTTCTTGCTACTAGTATTTTGAAAGTTTTTGTGTAAATACGTCATCAGGCATCATTAAAAATTTGGAATTCAAACTAGTCTTTGTTGAAAGACATACATTAATTTGCAGCACAGGAATATATTTCTTTTTTATCCATAATTTGGCAAGTTTGGGAAAATATCTTCTTTGCTGAGGGTCAGATATGCCCTTCAGACACGTTAGAAAGGTCAGAAGTTAACATGAATCTTCCCATTATCCAGCAAAAAGTCAGAAAAAGACCTTCATCTTGTATGGTTGAATCACACATAATGAGTTTCCTCCCTCTGTTTACATAAATATTAATATAAAGATTTGACAGAGTGCGATAATTATTTTTTTTCCTGAGCTGGGCCAAAAGCAATTTAACAGATTGAATCCTATTCCTCTCACTTCACTCTCTGCTATGGCAAAGGTTGAAAAGATTTTTTTTTTCAGGCCATCATTGTCAATGTTGATCTGAAGATCAGTCTGTGGCTGACTGTAGGGAGAAATCAGTGCAATTAAACATCTAACACAGAAGCTTCAACTATGAGAGTGAACATGGGGGGGATAAGTCAGCATTAGTTGTGTCTCATATCCCCTTTCCTTTCCACTTTGGCTCTGGGCTTTGGGGGGCTGCAGGCAGTACAATAATATTTTTCCTTTGATATGTCCTCTGACTGGTGGGAAAAGCTGGAGGCCCATACTCTGAGATTTTCACTTCTACTGATCCATGATCACAGGAGACCATGGACAAACCCATCATGAGGGGATGGCTGCAAAGAGAGATGATGGTACTGAAGGCAATGTTCTGTACAATTATTCTCCACAAAAGTCCTTTACAAGATGAGGTATGGTATATCTGAGAAATGTTTGCACCAGGAAAAAGCTTCTGGTTGGTTATTTAAGGATCATTCTGGAACTTGGTCTGAATTTTGCTCACAGTAAGATTCCCTTTAAGCTGCTCTATTTGACAACATATGTACATTTATATAAATAAAAACCGTACAACTATAGACAACTGAACTACTGATTTTGAATATATGTTTCATAGCACACACAAACTCTCCCACATGAGTAAAATAGCTAGAGCAAAGAATTTATCATACAACTAGTTAATTTAACTATGGCCTTATTTGCCTTATTTAACTTATTCATCCTCCTTTTGCCATTCATTAAACATACAGAATGGAAGAGTGAAATGAGAAGAGAAGGAAAAAAAATCTATCCTAATGGGGTTTTTTTGTTGGTCGTGTGTTGTTTTTTTTTTAACATGTGCCCATTTAAATGGCTATTCCTCCTCCATGGTAGCTGGGGTTTTTGGGAAGACATTTTAACATGACCAAGACATTCCTTTTCATACTTGGCCTTTTTTGGCATTGGTTTTGTTTTCATTGTTTGAAGAGATGGAAAAAGATGCTTAGAAAAGTTCTGAGAATACATTCAAGGTAAAAGTCAAAAGAGAAACGAAATAAAGCCTTACATGTTAGTAGAGAGAAGCACCAACCTCCTGGCACGTTGAACTGTCATAAGCAGCCATCTGTCCAAGCTCCTTCTGTTTCACAAAAATACTTTATTAACATTAACAAAGATGAAGCAAAGCCCAACCAAACCCAATAAACAGATAAACATCCCCTCCCTTGGCCATCGATTGACACTTTGCTATGGAGTTCATGTTATTAATGAGTTTGTGGGACAGGAATAAACACAACACAAAGATAAACTTGCCAAGGTTGAGAGCAAACATGAAGTACAGAAGGTAGTGCTAAGGCAGACCAGCAAAACCAGTAGGTTGTTCCTAAATGCACAGCCAACTAAGTGGGTGATGAGGGTAATCAAATCTGCTGTTTATCAGAAATAACCCTGGCAGCAAGGGAATAACCTGCAGGTGAACGTGAGGGGGTGTCAAAATGTCCCTGGACACTGTATCTGAAATTCAGAGTGCAGATGGTACAGAAAATGAGTGTTCAATGGCTCCTTAACACCAGCTGCTGGAATGTAGGGGAAACTGGGCACCAAAATCCCAAGGTGCTGGGGTGCTTGGAAAATGTGGGTCAGATTTCCCACCAGACCATGGCTGGAGGGTCTCAGTGCTGGCATTCCACCTACCTGCACATGTCTCCATTTCTCTCCTTGATGTCAACAGGAGTTCCCTGCATGTGGGGAAGAGCTGAATATTACTGTCAAGATCTGCCGTGCAGATCTGAGAGAAGAATTTTTGTCCTTAAGTGTTGAAAATGTAATGATCTATTTGATAGTGAGAAAAAAAGACAGAAACAGTATGAAGATTTTTAAAAGAAAACACACACACACACACAATCCGAGCAGCCTTTGAAGTCAATGGCTTTGAAATAAAAAGCAGCCACTTTACCAGCCACGTGAAACATATTTTGTTAACATCCTAGGTGTTGTATTTAAACCTGAGTTGGCCAAATTTTGCCGTCAGAGGCTTGAATATAACTGGAAGCAGAGATCATATCTGTGAGTGTCAGGATGTTATTAGTTGTTTTAAATGAAACTAATGTATGATAGCACACCAGGAGATCTCACGAGGCCAGTTCTGAGGAAAGGTATTTTGGGGAGTCACCAGAGAGTGACTTTATTCTTTGTGTTCTGCTAACAGAGCAGCCACCGAACCCCTTGCTTTATAGGACATATTTGATCCCTCAGCATGAATTAATGTCAGGATTTCCAAAGGGATTTAAGATTGATGAGGGACCAAGCACAACTGTCCTTTGATGGGATTTGGGAGCCTAACTGATTTAGTCTCCTTTAAAAGCCTCCGCTTGCATACAGTTTGTTGATGGTTATTTTGAGTGCTGCAGGTAAGGGGCACTAATGAGGATGGCCTGAAAAGAAAAAATTACATCCCAGGAAAAAGGCAAGACTCTGGTAGATTTACTAATCCCAAAATGGTATAGAGACCACCTCATTTTAACTAACGTATTGAACTGTGGAGATTAGTCTCCCTATGCGGTAGATAAATTGCATTAACATGATTAAAAAAACCCAGCTAAACTGAGGCTCCTTTTATAGTTAATAGAGGGTCAGACTTCATTAGTTCCTCAGTGAAAGCAGACCTGTTCATTTAAGGAAGAGGAAACGTGCCATCCTCTGAAATGGCAGATATCTGTGTGCACAAATTGAATCTCACATTTTGCCTCATCCTTATGGGTGGGATTTTTCCTTTTTTTTTTTTTTTTTTTTTTTTTTTCCCCAGAACGGAGGGTTTTGCAAGAACACTGTGGAAATGAAGGATACTTGCTAAAAATATGTCTGCTTTGATGCTTTTGCTAATTATATCTCTTGTGAGAGAAGTCTGGCTCACAGCAAGCAAGAGACATATAAATATTCCGCAAAAACCTTAGGAGCTTATCATATGGACAATTTGTTAGGAAAAAAGATATGTCCATGTATGCACATGTATCTTCCATTCACACAAATGGAGGATCTCTGGATGAATATATAGAGAGAATTAATTCCTTTCTTAGTGAATAGTTTTCTTCAGTGGCACTAGAGCAAAACTGCTGCTGTCAGTTTTGGAGTAACACCTTTGCTAGTTGTTACCATGCTTCTTAGGAATCGTTTGCAGGATGGACTTTCTACTTCACAGCATTTGAAATCAAGTACATAGTAATTCTCTTTTTTCCCCCTCCAAAATTCTCATATCTTTTAAAGTTGTACAAGAAAAACAGAGCCTATCAGTGCTTGCAACATTCCGTTTACATGGAAAATGATGAATGTCATTCCATGGAAAGGACTTGCTAGAATGCTAATTCTTTCTTTGTTTTTATTTTTTTTAACCAAAGCAAGATTTATGAGTGAACAGATTCTGTTCCAAGATGAAACAGAAAAACATCTGCAAGATGAGAATTTACTTGCATTATTAGTGCTATTCTTTCTGCACTGATGAGTAGTGCAGATAATACCATTCATTACAGACGTCCATAACTTTGCTAGCAAACATTTTAACTCCTTAAAGATGCCAGCATAGATCCTGCATCACAGCAACGATTCTCCATCAAAAATAGAATGGAAACTATAAAATATACTTCATGATGGCACTTGGCAAAGCTCATATGGCATTGCTGTCAAGGATCTGTTCTGATCTCATCTACACCACTTAAATAGGGGTGCAATTAAGGGCTTCTTCATGAAAGCAGGCAAGATTTAGAATTGTTTGAGTTGGAAGGGACCTTAAAGATCATTGAGTTCCAACTGGTCAAAGGGAAATAGAATCATTTGTAGGTTATCACAGTGGGACTGGTCATATCAGAAAAAACTCCACTTCTTAGTAGCACATGTTTTCAGCACCGTGTACCAAACAATTCAGTAATACTTGCTGATACTTGTTTTCAGAGTGACTTTCCTATCAGAAAACATTGGGTTTTGTTCAGAAATGTCTTGATTTTGATAAAAACAGGTTTATATTCAAGAGGAATGTTTCACTAGACATTCTGATTCTGTTTTGATTCAATTTAATTCTTCTGAGAATTATTAAAATATGTTTGCTCTTATTGCATCAGTCTGACATAATCAAAATGGAATGTTTTAAAATGTTCATTTCATTGCCTTAAAAATGAAACATTTTTAAAAATGAAATTCCTGAATACATCTCAATTTTTACCTTTGTCCCTGTTTAAAAAGAAAACCATTTCCATACAGCATATACCTGCAGGACCGGGGCAACTGGGTCTATACAACAATTAAAGTCTGACTTAGGAATCTCAGCTAAAACCTTGGTTGTTTTGTAAACAGAATTTCGTCAAAGATAACATCTGTATCTTTTTGTTGTACAGGTAACTCAATGTCTGGTGTTTATCGTCAACTGTCGATATTTCAGGTTGATTTCAAACTGATTTTTGAACACACACCTGACCACTCGTGTGTGGTGGGGTCCCTGCCTCGCTGGACCTGGCACATTTTCAGGGAGAGGATAAACCATGGTTAAAGCTATCAAGCCTGTAGGAACCATTTATGGATGAGAAACACCTTATATGTGTTGAGAAGGAACTTACACGTATCAATAAACACCTTCTACGTGGAAAAAACTGTCTGCCGTGCAATATTTAAAAGATAAATGAATTTAAGAATATAGAGTCAACTTCCTTATCCCTCAAGATCAGTATGAAGACCTTGGCATGGCTCCTTCTGTTGACATGCGGCAAGGTACCATGTTGTGTGGCAGAAGAAGAGCGTAGTGACCCTCCTACTTGATGAAAACAGGGAAAATTGACTTCCAAAGGTAAGTCTATGATCACACAGGATGAGGACTTTTAAGAAGGCTGCAACAACAAACCCAAGGAATGTTATTTTAGACCAATGCCATGCCTAGGTACTTAATTCTCAGCTCTGTTTCCTTTAAAGATGTTCTGATGAGGTTGGGTAGCATGTGAGAAGTATGAGTTGTCCCCTCAACATGTCTAAGAATTTTTATTAACACATTATATAAGTACTTGGGGATTTTGTAAACAAAATATCACATCATTATGGTAGAGATGGTTATTAAAATTGCAATTTTAAGAAGCATAAGAATGAATATTATTCTTGGAAGGATTATGCAGCCTCAAAACTGAGCAGACTTGTGACCTAAACGAGCAAATGTCACCAAATGGTGTCTGTAAATAGAAACCTGTTTGTCACTGTGACAATAACGTGTCATCAGGAATAAATAGATTTGGAATAAATACTAATAGCAAGAGGGCATTTTTATGCCCTGCAAGTTTTAGTGGTCAAGTCTGAATGAGATGTCTTGGGGCTGTTTTAAACCTGTTGTGATTTAGAGAGTTGTGTGTTTGCTGGAGAGGACCTCTCTTCTCCACCTGCCCACACAGCACCGGTCAAATTAAGGTGATGAGGCTGATGAGACCTGTGGCTCGGCTTTGCTCTTCTGTAAAACGTCCCGAGATTTTTCTAAGAGGTTAAGTGGACTTATGCTCCCGACTCCCACTGAAATTTGGGTTTCTGCCTCTGCATGGCTTGTCTGAAAATCCCAGGCTAATACGTTGAGAAATACTCTGACTTCAAAAGAGGACGATATGCAACCATAACCACTCAGGGGTTCTGATGCTGATAATACAGTACTTAGAGGGGACTGCTCATGCTATCCAGTATGATAATACCCGAATTCACAAGAAAGAGCTGTGAGCCTCTAGCACTTACCAGCTGTAATACTGAACAGATTACACAGAAAAATCAGGCAAAAAAAAGTAATATGCTTTCACCTCACAGCAAGAAACGTTGAAGTTCAGGAAGAGGAAATGTGTATTAAGAGAGCAGGTTAAAAATCTACATTATTCCAGACTTTCATGAAATCAAAATGATAGGCACGATGCTAAGTTATTATAATGTATTTATTACCGGAATTGCTTTCATATTTAACTGATTTGGCCCATCTTGAGACCTGTTTTAAAATGCACCACCTTGTCCACCTTTCCATTTTCATATGAAAAACAGGAAAGCAAAAACTAATTTACTCAGGGAGACACATCGACTGTTTGCCCGTTTATCTCTTACAGACCACCCCTCAGTCCAATGTTGACAGTACATGATATTCCATTAATCTGCCTAATGAAAATTTAACCAGTGTTATAAACAAATAATTGGCTATTATCCTCTCAAAGATCCCGAATAAATTACTTCTGCTTATTTTTTTTTTTCCCTCTTCTCTCTCTCTGCCTTTTCCCCCCTCCCACCCCCACGCAAAAGCTGGCTCTTTCTGACTTCTGAGAAGAAAAAAATATCTATAGCTGCCTCTCTGCTACTGCAGGCAGTGAAACCAGGGCTGGACTGAAGGGGATGCTTCAGGAGGGGCCCCACACACTGGCTTGGCTTTAGCTTTGGTTATTTGAAGAGGAGCTGGGCTGCGCAGCCCCCATCCCACCCCACCCCTGCCTGCTCTCTGTGAGTCCTCCGAGACCTGAGCCACCTCCACTTACATTCCCATCTCCTTCAGCTTTCTGAAGTCACAGAAGAGCCATGGCCACCTTTCACTTATCTCCCTGTTTTCCCCTTGCGTGTGCATGTGCAGGGACAGGGAAGGCTTTTTGCCCTTTAACACAGAATCACAGAATGTTTGGGGTTGGAAGGGACTTTATAGATCATTGAGTTCCAACCCCCTGCCCTGGGCAGGGACAC
>BJBW01012875.1:3699-17339 GCA_004320125.1 Scolopax mira | reverse complement strand
CTGGGCCAGGGTCTCACCACCCTCACAGGAAAGAATTTATTCTTAATATCTAATCTAAATCTAACCTCTTCCAATTTGAAGCCATTACCCCCATGCTATTACTACATGTCCTTGTAAAAAGTCCCTCTCCAGCTTTCATGTAGCCCCTTTAGGTACCAGAAGGATTCTATAAGGTCTTCCCAGCACCTTCTCCTCTCCAGGCTGAACAACTCCAACTCTCTCAGCCTGTCCTCATAGCAGAGGTGCTCCAGCCCTCTGATCCTCTTCATGGCCCTCCTCTGCACTCACTTCAACAGGTTGATGTATGGCATGTGAACATCTAAGTGGCAGGAAAACTCTCTTCATTTAAAGCAATTACAGAGGGACTCTAATGAATCAGCCAGGGAATTATTTCCAGCCCTAGCCTCAGCAAAGTGCCTGCAGGACATCTCCTTCTTCCAGGTGCTGGTAGGATTCACTTGCCAGAAGTGGCATAAGGGTGTTGGGTCTTGTGTCCACCCTCAGTTCACTGGGCAGTTGAGCACTGGGGATGGGACTAATCCATCCTGCTCTCCTGCCTCACCAAGGTTATTCCCATGCCTTTACCTGTGAAGTGAGGAAAATACTATCAAAGAGGAGCTAAATGTCTGCTTTAGTTTGTTTTTTTTTTAAGGCCAGAAAGACATGAATTACATACCATTTGCACAACAGGATGTAAAAAAGTATTTGCCAGATATATTTTTGCAATTTTCACAGTGTTGTTTCTTCACAAATACAAACCAAGCCATTCCTAACTGATGTAGTATTTGTGAGAGCTAAAATGGAGAAGAGTGAACAGTGCATTTTTCAGACAGATCCTGAGGTCTTTTAGGATATTATTCATTGCTAAGATGCAACTCAGCGTTCACAGACTCTTTAATATAGTGCTGAACAAATAATTAATTTTCCACCTGATAGACGTACAGGGAAAAAAAAGGTCTAAACAAAACTTTCACAATATTTGGCAAACCTAAATAATTAATGTCAGTTCTGAGCTTTCTTTTCCTATAAAATAATAGCAAGACACTAGTTTTTAAAAGCACTAAAGTACTATTCACAAAACTAGCAAGGAGGAAGAAGTGGGACAATTACCTCTTGTCCTGAAGCAGCTCCCGATGCCCTTGGTTCATGTTTCCCCCATTATGGGAATTCAGAGAGTTGCTGAGAAGTTCAACACAAGGAGGCCAATTTAGAGAGCTTCTCTCCAGAAGTTATTCCCACCAAGGCAAGAAGAGCAGCAGCTATCCTCTGCATCAAGAAGCTGTTCTTTATTGACATACTTTGGTTTACAGCCCAGAATATTAAATTTGGGGTTTATTTTAACATAAATCTAGGCCATAAATGATGATGGTGCATGCATGTTGGAAGCAGCAACCCACAGCAAGGGGGCTGGGGGGAGAGGAGGCATTAACCTCTCCACCTGTGCCAACCTTTTGCACCTGGATCCTGAGCCAGTGTCTCTGCTCCAGAGGAAGCAAATAGGAGATGAAGAAACAAAACTTTCAATGGTATTTCTCAGTTGTAAAAATAAATAGACCTGAAGGTCAGAGCTGGCGTGGATGCAGGAATTCTTTCCTCTTTGAGCCTTAAAGAAGTTGCTTTGGGGAAGGGGACTGTGGAATTTTTGTTTGTTTGTTATTTTTGAAATTAGGAGTCTGAAAAGAGAAGTTTCCTACTGGCTCTAGAGGCCACCAATGGTACCTTCTGGAAAGGTCTGGCACTGGTTGCTCCCTGGAGCAACAGGGCTCTGGGAGCACTAAAGAAAGAGCAAACCCCAAGACCTTGGGTTGTAGGATCTGCTTCTCTTTGCCAGAGCTGGAGCAAATTGTGCCCTGTGGAAGAGACATCACCATCCTGGTTAAAGGAGGTTAAGGCTTCAGGTCCATTCCAGGAAAAACAGTCTTTCCAGTGAGGAGAATTGGAAAACTCTTTGGACAGCCCATGAGCCCTCATCGCCTCGGAGCCAGAGGAAGGGGAGGTACAGGAGACATGAACTGCAGCCTCCTCCAGAGCCCAGCCCTGCTCTACCCTCTGCAAATGGGGATGGAGGGTCAGCCCAAAGCCTGGGACCAGCCTAGGGAGCCATGTTGTCCAGCAAAGAGCCACTCGCTCCCCTTTTGAGAAGGAAAGCGAGAGCAAAACCAGCACTGCTTTTATCTGTAAGTGCTCAAATTAAGAGCAGAAATAAGATTTTTGCTATAATGACAAATTAATTCTTTCTTTCATAATTTTATTAAAATAAGCATCTTCTATCTTTTAACTAGACCTGACATATGCTTACATAGATACAACACACCCTGTAACCCAATCTGCTAGCAATCTTGAAGCAATTAACTCCTTCTAATCTTTAGCTAACAAAGCCCACCATGCAAAAGGTCCCTGGAGAACAGCACTCCAAAGGCCGCCCTAAGCTCCCTCTGACTATTTCTCTATTATTCGGTGTGTAGGAGCTCATTGGAGTGCTCAGAGAGCAGGGATTCGTTTGAAACAACAAAGATGAATCATCACAGATCATAAGATCTTCATTAACTCCTTATTTCTCTACTAATTAACACAAAAGGAATGACTTGAATGGTTGACAGGCAGCGAATGACCCACATCTCAGTGGTTAATAGGATGCAAATGATGCCTAATGAGGGTCTCTAGCTGCAGTCTGGGCATCTGGCCTACTATTTTTGTTGGGGATTCAGAGTGGGTTTGAGAGGAAAACAGTTTAACCAATAACACAGGCTGCAGCTGAGTTCATACTAAAGTCTATGAATTTATGAGTCCAGCACACATAAGAATTAGCTTAAACCACTCATCAACAGGTTTGTATCCACATAAAGCATTTCAGAGGCAAGAAGTCTCGCCTTCCATGAAACACAGCAACAGCAATTAAATATTTTATGGGCTGGTGGTTTTTTTTTTCCCCGTGCAATAAAAATAGTTAATTCACAAATTCCTAATGATCTCTCAGTTTTCAGGGAAGATGGATTCCCAAATAACTGCAATACTGGCTTTTAAAATAGTTCATTCAACTCTGTGTCCTATTTCTAATAGAAAACAAATTTGGGGTGGTTTTTTTTTTTTGTTTGTTTGGTTTTTTTTTTACCCAGACAGTAGTTCCAGCTGAGCCTTTATGATTAATTAACAGACTTTCTGTGAAGAGACGTAGAACTACCAAAACTTCCACAAGCCCCTCCATCACCCCCAGAAATTTTTAGAGCAGCTTCCGGTTGAGCTTTCGATTCAGCCACTTCTGTGGGATTCTTTTCCCTCTGCTTCTTCCGTGTACACACAAAAGCTTCCAGCTCCTTAAGGCACCTTCCTGGCCAGTCTCTCTGCACCACATGCCATTCCTCCAGGGATGCTGCAGGGCTGGAAAAGAGCTACAGCAACAATGGAGCACTTTCACCTCTCAAAATTCGTGTATAAGTTTACTTTCCCTGTTTGGCTAAAGCCAAGAGAAAAGACTTGTTATTTAGTTGCTCGGTTTTACTAAAAGGCTTGAACAACCACCTTTCATGCTTCAAACCACCCGCTGAGCAGAACCATGAAGTGAAATAGATCTAAAAGAGGTGAAATGGAAAGCGAAAGGTATTTTGTAGGTGGGTTAATATGTAAAAAACAAATGGAGTTTTTTGTTTAAAATTATAAAATCTGAATGTGATAATATTCTCTTACAATATTCTATAAACTATAAATAGCTGGCAGAGAGGTAAAGACAGGGTTTTGCACACACAAATTCTATTTCAGCTGCCCAAAATCTGTATGTCTTTTCCAAGCACATCTGCTGTACACCATCTGACAAATCTCTCTATGTTGATATCCTTAAACAATTATGTCTATAAAAGATGGGCTAATCACTACAATTCTACCAAATATACACCGTTACAGTCCTGTGACAAAGGCAAACACGTAATAGCTTCTCGGGTTCTGTTTTTTGAAAATAATAGTTTCCATTTGGTTACGTGGAAATAGCATTTGATGGGAAAATAGCTTTTCTTTACTGTAAACTCTTACTGAAAACCCGTCGCGTTGCCCCGGCAGAGAGCTGGCTCCACACACCCTTTACGTTTCTGTTACTGTCAGTGTGCATCCCGGGAGCATCAGTCTAAGACCGTCCAGCCATACGTCATTCCCACTCCATCTTTTTGTTGGATGTCTTCCATCCGGAGAGGAGAAGCAGAGCACGCGAGGCGCCGAGGCACCGTGCTGCAAAAGCTGGTGTAGCATCACCTTCCCTGGACATGGGCTGCTCCTCCTGAGGCACTTAAGGGATTAATGAAATGAAATTGTTTCTGGACTTGCTGCACTCTCTTATCTTTTAAATCCATAATGTCCCACAGAAGGCAAAATGCAGTAATTTTAGTCAGCAGCCTCTCATTAATTTTCTACCTTTGGGGGAATGTGCATTTGTAGAAAGAGGGACTATGTGGAGGCTAAGCTCATCGCGTTGCTTTTCACTTAAAGAGCTCAGCATGGCACAGCAGAGGCAGAAGCGTAACATGCTTCAAATGAAAGCATTCTTTCGGAGTGGATGCACATCTCAACTGTGTCTGCAGCTCTACACATCTTAAAAAATATTTTTTTATATATATGTGTTTATACACACATATACGCAAACCTATGGAGTCATCAGTTTTGAAGATAATCTTTTAGGTTAAGTATTTTCCCACATTAAACTGATAATTATCCCCTCCTTTTCTTCCTCTGTCCCTAGACACCAAACAAGCTGGATTTTTGCTTCATGTATTATTTATGGAAGGGAATTAATATGCAGATTCACAAAAACTTAAAAACTCATAATTATTCATAAAGGGCTTTAAGGTTATTTAGTACATATTTATGAAACTTTATGTTTGCTAGGAACTGTGTTTGAAAGTGCTATGGAAGGGTGTTGACTGAGGTTAATTACTAGCATGGAGAGTAATCTGAAAATGATCAAACTCTTTGAATGAAAATATTTGTCAGTATTTCTGATCTATATTTAAGTGAAGTAATGGACATCAATAGCCTTGCAAATATATTCGGAAATGGCTCTGGAAGAAAGAAGATTTGCATATCTAATGCAAACAACCAATGAGAAAAAATGTCTAGTTAGACACCTTTGATCGCTAGGCAAATGTAATAAATGATAGAGATTTATCCTGTTTGTTGTCCATCTGTGTTAAGTTATGCTGAGTTATGTTCTTATACAAATATGCTCTAGTCTAGAAAATATGGGCAGCAATTTAAGGTAGCCAGAATCCTCCTCTCTTTTCTGGACTAAGATTCAGAAATGAGGTGTGAGCTGTTCGTGACAGCCAAGATTTCTCTAGAAGTTACTTAGAGTAAGTACAGACTGTATGTAAATAATACATTATATTGGGTTTATATTTACATAAATCTTTCTATCTTATGCATAATTAACCTCCTTTCTAATCCATCCGGCTCAAAGGTTGGAAACCTATAAAATATGTTATGGGTTACGTTGTGTCAAGCAAGCTGCAGTGGCAGCAGTTCAGGAAGGCAGGAAGCACACAAAATATTATTATAGCTCTAATCCTACTAACGGTTATAAAGACATTTAATTTTATGACCTTGGCTCTTCCAGTGCAACCATCGGCGCAGTGCACTTGAGCGGGTCTGTAAGTGCTTGCAGGGCTGGGGCCGTGTCCTGTGAGAGAGCAAGGGTTTTGGAGAGGCTGTGATGAGCACAGGGACTCTGGTCTAAGGCACAAAGGTGCTCTTAACAGTGGGATCTATTGTTAATCTCACACATGTGGGTTTACTTAACCCATGCCTTTCTTAAGACATGTACCAATTGATGAACTTATTAGCCAGAATCTATTGCGTTAAATAAACCTATCACATACAGTTCTGTATTTGACCATACCATGTCAAACCTGTGAAAAATACTAGAAAGCTCTAGATACTGATTAAAAAGCAGCAAATGATACCTTAGATGTTGTAAATAATTGCATTTCAGCATGGGACAGTTTGGGAGCTGCCCTAGAGACATGAGAGATGCTGGACACATTCATCCTTTGGTTTTTGAATGCTCTAGGTTTGCTTCCAGTTCAGGGTCTGAACAATATTTTGCACTTGTTTAATGGTGGACACGGTCCCCTCTTTTACCTCTCTGTAGGTGAAAGTGCTTGTGTCACCAGTGAGGTACCCTTAGGTGTACGAGCAGCTTTACCACACTTCATGTAAGTTGGTATGTGGGGGCTGCCCATTAGGAATGAGAACTCTGCTTTTATCAATAGAGTAAAAATGCTGCAGAAATAATAATATCAACAATAATGACAACAATAAGGACTATGAATGCAGACTAGCCCTTCTATTTAGGCTCATTGGTCCTGGGTATGGTAGTGCAAAGGGCTTTGTAGCCCATTACTAGTGGCAGATCCCCAGTCAGGGCTGGAACAAGGCCCGTTTAGCACAGGGTGACAACCCTGTCTGACCCTCCCCTCCTCTCCTCTCCATCCTATGTGTGTGTGGAGGGGGCAGTGACTGTATGCAGACCCTATTTCCCCCATCCCCTCCATCAGCTGTGATGGTTTTTGGTCATATTCTAGAACCCATTGGATTTAGCTCCTACTCATACACGGTTTTTTAGCTCCACTGCTCTTGCTGTAACTCTGCAAACTGTGTGTGCCCAGCAGTTCTCTGTCTTTCCTGTTTTGCAGACACAGATGTTTTTCAGGCTCTTTTTGTGAAGTGTTACCCACTGACAAGCCTGGTCTTCCTTCATCATCTTTTGCAGACCGTTCAAAGGAAGTTCAAGGACACCCACACCCAAGGACCAAGGATCTGAGTATAGGCAGGTAAACATGTGGCCTCTGCAACCACCATCCTGCTGTGAAAAATTCACCTAGTTTCTCCCCAGTGACAAGAATCAATCATATCTGGGGTGGATTGTACCTCTGTTGTGAAGGGGAATCTCTAAGAGAGTCCTCTGACTTGGTATCTCTTCTGCTATGAGCAAAAAATTGGGTAGCACAAATAAAATAATCAAGCCAAGGTGTATCAGGCTCTTCCTCTTTGCCCTGGCCCTCCTCTGAACCTGCAGCTCGTGCTTATCTGGATGGGGCTAGGAGGGAAAAGGGGACGGCAGAAGGGCAGATCATCAGACAGAGAGTCTCTTTCTTACACTGTTCATGGAGGAGCAGTCCTTGCCAAAGATATTTTGAAATAAATGGAACAATAATATAGCCATAATAGTTGCCCTAAGTGCAATGACTATAGCCTGGATAGATTTGTAATCTCTTTTAATAAATACATTAAATTACTTGAAATAATGTCCTATTTGCCAACAGCTTATTCCATAAATATATATGGAATATAAAATAGGAGAGATTCCCTGACATAATTAAAATTGTACAGCCAAGGAGGAGGCAGGGAATAGTGTTATCTTTTCAGCTGCAAACTATTTTACAGAAATATTTCTCACACGCAAACCTTCTATTTACCTTTAGGGATGGTATAATTGCATATTGAAAGCAGTGCAGCTCTGAGGCAGTGATGGCTGGTGCCTCCACCTTCTACCCCCCGCTACAGGGAGCTCAGTCAATAAACTACATTTCCCTTCTTACCAGTGCCAAGCACACTCCCTCCTCCAGACACCCACAGAGACAACTCTGAATGTCATGTTAAGATTTCATTTAACTTGCAACAAATATATTCCTCCTTGCCATCACGGAGCCTGGGTGTTCCTCCTTCTCCGTGGCAAGGGGTCAAACTCCACAGAAAACGTGCAGGTGTTCGACAGCCCTGGGGTGCTCAGAAGGGGTGCTGGGGGCTGGTTGCTCACCTTCATCATCTCCAGAAGTTCCAGTGCTCTCTAAGCTAAGGTCTTACACCTATTACATTCGTAATTAATCTGAGAAGTGGAGATTTGGACTGAAAATCTCCTAGTGGCCTCATAGAAAAATAAAAGTTTCACGTTTTACGCGTAATTTAGCCTTTGGCATGTGGAGCAAAATACAAACAAATGCAATGTGACCCATAACAGGCAGAGTGTCACTATGCCTGGCCTGTGTTATCAGACAAGAGAGTAATTTTTACTGCTATTTTTTAAGAGGGTGCTTTAACCTCCTGCACCCCTGCTGTCCCCCAGTCCTACTCTGTGAGCCCTTCTGAGCAGGACCTTCCCTCCTGCACAGTGTTGTTCAGAGGCAGAAATATCAGATCTGCAGATTGTCATCTGTATGGCTCAGAACCTCTGCACCAAAGCTCAAAAATAAAGAAAATCAGGGATGGAAAGATTCGTGATCAGAAAATACAGAGTGCCTGGATAGGGGCTGAAGGAAAATATGCTTCAGTGCCTCGAAAAATGCTGCTATTCTGGCACAGAAGCTGAGGTTCTGAAATAAAGCAAAGGTGCCAAATATTACAGAGAAACTTTCAACATGAAAACTGTGGTCAATCTTTGAACTCATACATATGACAGACACCGGAGTATTAAAACAACCAAAGCACTCATACCAGCTTGGGAACTCCAGTATAATTTAGTCTGAAGTTATTCACAAACATTATGAATATTTCTGAGTTTACACTCGCACCTTTGACTGTTGACTTAAAGCATCTAGTCTGGTTCATGCTACTGGTAATATTTACATTTTGGAATCTATTATGCATAGAAAAATTAGGGATTATCTTTGACCTGGGTCCCACATATTTTTATGCAAAACTAAATAATAGGGTTATTTATTCATTTAATCAATTCCATATATTTGCCATAAGCAGGCCTGATTTCTTCTGAGGTCACAATCAACATCATACTTCTAGGAGGACATATGGTTTGACTATTAACACAGATATCCTGGTTAGCATTCAGACAATTCTGAGCTCTCATATCTTTTCTTAGGTTAGGGGCACTACCTAATAATATGGGTTAATCATTATATGGAAACTTCAAAAGGAAAGTCATTATTGGAGTAGTCCAGGCGTGTTTAACTCTTAAATGGGGAGGGCTGAGTGCATTTGTTAGGAAAGAATAAAGGAAAACCTCAAAATGTTCTACACTCAAACACATTGACCATGGTGTGACCATACAGGACAAAAGCTGTATAAATGTTAATTACCACTTCATGGCTGCTTGGAGTGCAGAAGCAGAAGGACGCAGAAGACCACCGAGTAGGTCTTCAGAGTGGACAATGATGATCTTTATACCCTGTGTTATGCCATACCGCGGTATAACTGACTAAAACCGAGCACTGCCTCAGTTTATACTCAAGGTTTTGCATAGCTAAAATTCTGCTTTTCCATATACTTACATCTTCCCAAGCTTTATCCTACTACCACATTAATAGATGTGTTTATTTCATATGATATCTGCTTCAGAGGACGTCATCTGTAGCTTTAAAAATTAATGATTGCTAATGACCTGCAGTCCAAGAATCAGAAGCTTAGAGAACTTCATGAATATCTTGGGATAATGAATTAATTCTCTTTTTCACAGTCTGTTTGGCATTGCTGGCAAAAGAGAAATAGAAAGGCAAAGAATGTCAAATATATTTATCCACTTAAATCTATTACTAACTGGCTTTAATGAAAATGAAAACATGTTATTTCCTTTTAGAAGAATAAGAGTAGGTTTGGTGTAAAAACAAGAGATATCCCTTCTAATGAGGAATAGTTGATCAGTAAATCCCAGAACTACTTAATGCATGTAAAAAACTGAATATCATACTGGGAAAAAAATTTTGTTTATTCCATTCAGGAAAAGTGAAGTGAAGACTAATGAACCATATTTTACTGAATCTGCAAATTACATTGGTGTCAACATCTTAGTAAAAAGAGGAGTAATTTTATCATTAGCAAGTGCCTGGGTGCTAGTCGGGGAAAAAGCACCTCCAAGAGTGAGGAGGAAAAGTAACAGTTAACATAACAGACACCTACCACAAGCAACAGAGGACATCAACATTTAATGACTGGAGTAACCATATCCTCCTTCAGCTGATGGAGATTGTATAGAAGCAGATGGAGTAAAATGCTAACAAACACTCCGTACCAAATGTAATAGGAGATGTGGAAGCTCATCAGGATTATGCCATTGTGAGACTAATTGCCAGGGTGCCTGGCAGTTATAACAAGCACGTTTCCTCCCCCCGGCTCCTTCTCTCTTTTGACTAGTGATATATTTTATTTATTAATTTAGGTTTTAACACCTCCTCTTGTGATTTGGAGGCAAGAGGAATTAGTTTCACATCAGTACAATGCATCATGCAATGCTCCTGTAGCTGAACATCTGCTTGACAGAAGGCTGATGGGAGTGACATGCCAGTTTGGGGACTCTTTCTCATAGTTTGTGTGACAGAAGTAAAGTATTTAAAGTATTTAAGGACTTGTGGGACACACCAGAGAACAGGAAGATGTGAAGATCCATAAGATGTCTGTAAAGAAACTCCATCAATCTTGGTGCAGCCTGGTGAGACCAGCTGAAGGTCCCTGTCAAGCACGGATGCTGACCTGGCCTCAGGACACCTTTCAGATGATGCTGCCGACTGTGCTTGCTGCAGAAGATAAGCAGAAGATCCAGACAGGTGTCTTCTAAAGATAGAAGAAAGACTTTCAGAAATTTGTGCCTTGCAACTAAAACATTCGTGGAGAGATTGTCTGAAAGAAACGGACCATCTGGAGGAGGAAAATGTTGCTCCTCCAAAAGGGAGAAGTTCTAGTCCATGATGTTTTGGTGAAGAGGAGTGTGTAAGAAAAAGGAGAAGCTGGGAATAGAAAGAGCCTGGGAAGCTGAAAACTTTGGCCATAAGGAGAACAGTATTGCTGCAGGTGGCTCTCAAGAGCTGGGCAGGCAGCTGGACCACAGTGTGGTGGGAAGGTGTCCTGTGAACCAGCTTTGGAATAAAAGTCACTCCATCAGCTACACCCTGCAGGTTCCGTGTCCTCAGCAGGTGGATTTCGGGTTGTGTTTCTTCCACCTCTCAGAGTCAGCAATGGAAGTTTCATGGTGAAACACAGACTTTTGGCACAGCATGTGCAGGGATCCTGGTTCTTCATCTGAAATGAGGAAAAAAATGAAAGCTGATATATATTTTCTACCAATAAATGGCAGGTGGATACTGATTCCCAGGTGCAGGAGAAACTCCCCTGGGATTTCCAGGAGAGTCACAGACTATTGAGTATCAGAACAAGTACTGGCAAAAAAATTCCAGGAGCTGATGGAATAGTGCAGAGGGGAAGGGAGGGATAGACTCTGCTCCTTGTCATGGGGTCCTCTTTTTTGGCTGCTCCAAAAGCAAAGCTAAGAGCAGGTGCAAGACAATCTACCAGTCAGCAGGTGCTATCCATAATAACATGCTTTTCAACCAGTATCAGAAAAGGAAGTTGGAAAGCAGGAATGGACTCAAGGGGAAAATAACAAAGAAAAGTCAGAGGAAAACGGTCCTAAGCTGGGAACTGATGCAGATGGAGAGTTACCAATAAAAACCATTACTATATAATGGGGAGATCTCAATTTATAGCTTCAAAGACTTAAAGTTGTATTTCCTCTTCTCCCTATCTCTGTTAGAAGATTCAGGTTTTCACGCTGCCGAGGTTGGATTGTGCTTATCAGCAGCTCAAGGCTTTATGTCTCAGTGCGAGTAGTCAAATGTCTAAATGTATTTAACTAAGGAGAAAATAAACCAGGACTAGTATCAGTGAAAATAAAACCTTCCCAGTTGAGACTGGGTGGTGAGAAGGACTGCAGTCCCATCGCCAGCTGTGCAACTTCTGGAGGCATCTGGGGGCCAGGGACCAAGGCTGGGGGGTCTGAAGGTGGTGGGGCAACAGGCTTAAACCCTCCTGGTGTCCTCCTGGTCCTGGTTACCTCCTGGTAACACAATTCATCCCTCGTGGTGTTCAGTGGTCCTTGGCAGCTCTGGGCAATGCCAAGTGGCAAATACTCAATTCCTATATCAGGGAGGAGAATTCCCATCCAGCTGAGCAGGGAATTGAGCCCTGTTCTGATCCTGGCTCAGTCCCCGGCTGCAGAGCTGCCTTTGGTCAAAATGGCTTGATTTTGAAAGGCAGTTGTCATGGATGTGGTTGTGTGCTTGCAAGCAACCGTGAGCACAAAGGCAGGGCTTCTTACTGTGCTTCACAACTACAGGTTTTGCATTTTTGATGCAGAAGTATGCGACTGCACTCACAACAGTAATTTTCTCTCGAGCACAATATTTAGTTCAGCAAGTTCACCATCTGTAAAAGCAGGTAAGTTTGTGAAGTTGAGCCCTCGGAGGTTTCTTCGAAATAAAGAATCCATTTTCCAGATTAGTAAACTTAGAAACAGTTTTCTTCCTGCAGCTGTTTGCACAGTCCGTGAAATTATTTGTGCACATATGTGTCACCAGAGAAATATTCCAATGCCTTTTCGATAACAAATAGAGTGTGATAATGAAGGCACATCTACCAGTCAGAGAAGCACGTGATGCTGGTGCGTGCTATAGCATGCTATAGGAGCCAAACTCTGTCCTGTACGAAACCCAGGAAAAATAAACTGCATCTTCGGAGTTACCTTTCCAAGCTAAACTAAGAAAAATTAATGAATGTAGTTCCATGTCCAGGATTTAACACACAATAGGATTTTTTTTAAAAACCCAGGAGTCTTCAGGATGATGTGATATTATGCTTATGCGGGTCTTAATATTATTGTTTCTGTCTCATTTTAGGTTACTCTCCAGTGTTTATTATTAATTCAAATTCTCACTATTAAAGGGAAGATATTATCCATATGGTTGACGTGCTGCTCAGTATGTTCATAAGTTCCCCAACGTTTTGATTAGCACTGACAGAAAACCCTTTGAAAACATATGGCCTTATATACATCCTGTCATTTCTAATAATAGGGTACATTCTTCAGTACATTTTCTTAAGAAGATGAATTCAGTCATATTTTAGAAACATGCTAATACTTTGTTAATTAGTCCTTTGAGGTCAGGGGGAAAGAAAAGACTGAATGAAAATAAACTTTTCCTTGAGCAGACAGCATGAGCACTGTAGATAATTTGTGCAACAGAAAAACGTGATATCTATGAGTAATGGTCTCTATATACAGCCAGATTTCTTAAACCAATTAGCTTCTGGCATATTCCTGAAGATATTCATTCTCTATTTGATATGCCAGACCCTTAAAGCTTTAGCATGAAGACTGATTTTGATGCTCGTTTCACTGATTAGGTCAGTATTTTGTTTCTGGTGTTGAATTTCTATATTTATACCAATTGTTTCCCTTTTCTAACACCTTTGGGATATCACAGGATCTCAGCACTCTTCTCCCTTACGCAAGCAATTCTGATACCAAACCTAGTAGAGATATTGCTGACTTAAATTCACTTTGGCTTGTGCAGTAACACGGCACATTTAGATGTTAAAATTTGTCCCCAGAGACTATTTCCACCACGCCTGCTCTGCTGGGATTTTCATCCATTCCTTCACTGTGACCGTGAAAATTCCCACCTCCATGGTCTCTCTTAACCACATTTTTCCTCACAAAGCTGCTTGTACTACCCATGCTCAGAGACCACTAACTCTGTATTTTTTCAGAGAAGAGCTGCTCAGCCACATATTCTTTAACATGATACTTCAGGGTGTGACTGTGCAAGAATAAGTCAGTTAATCTACTTGAAAACTATGTAGCACGATAACACAAATGT
>BJBW01012874.1:28604-96882 GCA_004320125.1 Scolopax mira | reverse complement strand
CTTGTTTTTAAATTCCTAGAAAATAGTTTTTTCACAGAATCCCCGGAAATAGATAATTATAACTGGAAAAAATAGACAAGTGGATTTTATGAAATGATGCAGTACATTTTGATAGATGACATTAGTTTACAAAATGCTGCCAAGAGAATACTTACTTGTATGTGTTAACATTTGCTCTGGAAACTTGTTATTAGAAAGGCTGTTTTTGTTATTAAAGGTTGAACTCAAAGTGGGATCTGAGAAGACTGTGCAAAACTGTTGGTGCAACAGCCCTACCCAGATTGGTAAGGATTTTTCAAATGAGGAGCCAAAGGGGGAGTACTGATGAGCAGGTTCACTTCTTAACTGTTGGTTTCGTTTCCAGACACCCCCTACTCTGGAAGAAATGGGTCACTGTCATAGTGTATATTTATCAGAGGTTGGAGATACGCAAGTTGTTGTGTTTAAGCATGGTATGTATGTTCTGTGGAACTACTAATGCCACTGCTCTAGAAGTATGATATTTTTATGTGTGTTAGATATAACAAACTTAATTCAGTAATGCACGTGTTTGTCTGAACAGAAAAGGAGGATGGGGCCATTTCTACTATACTCATTCGTGGATCTACAGACAATCTGATGGATGACATAGAGAGAGCAGTGGATGATGGTGTAAATACTTTCAAAGTACTCACAAGAGTAAGTAACCGTAACACTTTGGTTACCAAAACTGAGCTATGGGTCAGTTTGAGGCAAGACTCGTGCTTGCTTTGTGCTCATTTGTTGCAAAGGCTGTAGCAGATATTTACGTTATCAGCTAAGGAGGCTTCTGGAGGTGTAGAGAGAGGAGATTGCTGCTGACTTCCTGGTGAATACTGTGTACATAGAAGATGGTGCTCAGCATGTGCTGAGTTTTCCAGTAGTGAGTTCTTAAAGGTGGATTAATTTTACCACTTTCTAATGTCAGTCAGCTCTTCCTTGACTATTTCACTAAAAGTTTAGTACTGTTCCTTGGAAACCAGGCAACTGGAGCAGCTAGAAGCAGCGAGATTGCTTTGTTTATTGCTAGGGATCAGGAGGAACTGACTGGTTGCAAACTAAATTCTTAGTTCGTTGATGACAAGGAATGTTTCCTCAATATGCAACAGATGCATTTAAGAGATGGAAGAACTTGATTCTTCTGAGATTTTTTCCGAGGAGCTTTTATGCAATTGAATATTGTTCTGTTCTTGGTTTGTTGTTTTGGTTTTTTTTAGTACAAAAGGAAATGTTGTGTATTTACTCAGAAAGTGGCATGTAAAAATGAACTTTTGTTTTACTTAATGTCCTATACGTCCGTAAGACATGCGTGTGCACACTGACTTAGAGCACAGCCACAGCCTCTGCATTTATAATTGTCTCCAGGAGTGGTCCTGATGTGTGATTTATGATGATACTTTTCTCTTTAGAGGACTGGGAGTTCTCAAGTGAATGCTGGTTTGCCAAAGGATAAACAAAATACTTAATTAAAAAAACCCAAACAAAACCAAAACAAACAAAAAACCAAAAAATCCGAACCCAGCAGCTTGTGGTGCCTGTTGACATATTAAACTTAGTGTAGAGTAAATTGGTTTCCTTTGTATTTCCCAACAAGTTAATGGAGAAGATGGTAAAATTGTGGAGCTGTGTTATTAGCTAGCCAAGAGTTGAAATTGCTTTTTATTAGAAAAATGCACACAAACAAACCCAGACACAAAATGTAGTGCATTATTATTTTGCGTTTTAGAAAGGAAGGTCATTTTCTTCCAAAACATTTGAAAATAAATGAGTAAATTCTGGTAAATTAATTTTATAATGCATGTTTGTTCTGAAGCAGATTCTTAATAAGTCTTTGTGGGATAAAGTTCTATTGCATTCTTTGATAGAGTCTATAGATTCTAAAAAGTGAAAATTGATAGGATGCTTTAAGTAAAACCGCGTTTTGGGATGATCTGTTCACAGGATAAACGTCTTGTTCCTGGAGGTGGTGCAACAGAGATTGAATTAGCCAAGCAGATCACATCTTACGGAGAGGTACAGCAAACGCACGCTCACGTACACGCAGACATACATATATCTACTTCAATATGTATGTGACTTATGTATTATTTTGTACCGAAATATATATGTGTATTAATACATATAAATCACTAAAATATTCAGGGCTGGGGCGGGAAATGCCTCCTTATCTTAAAGTTTTTGAAATGCTGATGTGGTTTTCAACTTACTTTAGACTTGTCCTGGGCTTGACCAATATGCCATCAAGAAATTTGCTGAAGCATTTGAAGCCATTCCTCGAGCACTGGCTGAAAACTCTGGAGTGAAGGCTAATGAGGTCATATCCAAGCTTTATGCTGTGCATCAGGAAGGGAACAAAAATGTCGGATTTGATATTGAGGTAAGTCCCTTATATTACTTGGTGCTCTGCATTACAGGGTTTTATTTAAAAGTACTTATGTAAGTATGAAGAATGTATAGATTAATTTAAATCAGCGAAGCTCCCTGTTGCAGTCTAGAAGAATAACTTAAAATTGTAATATGGAAGCGGTTGTTATTTTTTCATCAGCAAGCAATTAAATTTGATGTAGTATAGTGGCCTCGTGTAGGAGGTGGAGTGAGATACTGAACTCATGGGATGGATAATAAGTCTTTAGTAATTAATTAATGTGTCTTCCTGCTAATGGATTAAGAATGAAGGTTTTCTGAAGGGAGAAGTCGAGATGAGAAAAGTGATGACTTGTTCTAAACCTGTAATGTCGAAAAAGCAATGAACTTGAAAGTTTTGAAAGATGTTTTTTCCCCTGTCTGATAGGCTGAAGCTGCTGCTGTGAAGGATATGTTGGAAGCTGGTGTATTAGACACGTACCTTGGAAAATCCTGGGGTATCAAGCTTGCTACAAACGCCGCAGTAACTGTCCTAAGGGTAGATCAGGTAAGCTTGTAACTAATGCCTTGGGTGAACTGGAGCCTTTAACCCGGTGCTCAGAACACTGCTGCAAAATAGGTGAATCTTCTGGGCATGCAAGGCATAAAAATGTGATACTTGAAAATATGGTTATTTCTGAAAGGCAGGAAGTAGTTTGTTCAAGAGATTGTACTTTGGAATGTTGTGTAATGTTGCCAGTTGATATCCAGAAAGTTATCCTAACTTTAGTAGGGTAGCTCCTACGCAGTTCCTACTAAGATTTAACCCAAGAAACCTTCTCTCATATATTGTCTTTGTATGAAAATCCAACTTCTTGGGAAAACGGAGGTTATAATCTTCATGATAAAAATCTTAACTCTCTCTGTTTTGTGAAACTTCATCAAAAAAATGTATTTGCCTATAAAATTTCTGTAGATTATTATGGCAAAAACAGCAGGCGGTCCGAAAGCCCCTAAGCAGCAAGGCCATTGGGATAAGGATGACTGGAGAGATGAGCCTGAACAATAGTGTGCAGTAAGCTCTGGTTCTCTAGCAGAGAGGTACCTGTGTGTGTGTGAGTTCGTGCATGAGAGTATTGACAAGCCCACGGCAGAGGGGAGCTTTCTCCAGGACACCTAACGCTGCTGTCTCATCTGTGCCGATTGATACGTTTTCTATTTGTGCCTCTGCAAGGCAATTTTACCCCAGAAACGAAATTTTCGTTGAAGGGATGGCAAATGCTGTTTTAATTGTAGCTGACTTGTCGCTTTAGCAAGCGTGCAGAAAACAATGAGCCTTGAATGCGGTAGAACTAGCGGGCTTTCTGCCTGCAGAGGGTGATGTTTAGGCTTAATAACTCGGAACAATAGCTCTGATAATTCTTCTGCTTTCTGTAGTGTGCACCCCGTAAACCAGTCACTCGTTAGCCTCTTGAAGCACTCACTTTCTGTAGACTAACTGAAGTCTTCATTTGCATGCAAAATTGAGGTAGAAGCCCTCTTTTTGTATATTGGGGCTCAGCTTCCGCCATTTTCAAGGAAAAAAATAACTAATTTGTGAATTTTTCAATTAGATGGGTAATAATATTCCCTGCTTAAGTTCAGAGTAGAGAAACTGCATGAATTTAGTGAATGTTGACAGTCAGCATCACAGGGCTGTAAGAGTCAGATACTAACCTTATCTTTTTCTACTCCATTATCTTCAAGATCATTATGGCAAAACCAGCTGGTGGCCCTAAACCTCCATCAGGAAAGAAGGACTGGGACGAAGACCAAAATGATTGAGCAATTTAACTGTACTGCTTAAGTGACATGATTATGTGAGATTTTTTTAATATTCCAGTTGGAGCCTGTCATGATGTTCTTGCTCTGTTGCCTTTAAGTTATGAACGGTGGTGTCTAATGGAGTGCCAGAACTTCAAACACTTCAATAAATATACTCACTGTTAAAATGTTAACTGTCATCTCACTTGGATTTGGTGTGATGTGGCTGTTCCCAATATGTATTTTTGTAGCGTGACCACCAGCTGGCCCTTCCTCACCAGGACAGAGGCAGAAAATAAGTAGAAAAATCTCAGGGGCTGAGATAAAGATGGGGACATCACTTACCCATTACAAAACAGATTCAACATTTGGTTAATTTATTAAAAGTAGAGTTAGAGTGTGAGAAACAAGAACAAAAACTAAAGCACCTTCCTGTTCCCCTGCTCAGCTGCGCACCATCACCCTGCACTAGAGTTGGGAGCACAGGGGCTGTGGTCAGTCTGTACCACCTCCTCTTGGCTGGTCCTGTTCGTGTGTCCTTCAGGAGCTGCCTCAGCACTGGGATCCTCTCCAGGTTACAGCCCACTGGTCCTGGGCTGGTTTTTGGTTCCCTGCTGCAGCTAGAGGCCTCTAAGGCACACAGACACCTGCTCTGGCTTGGCGTCCTCCATGGCTGTGGTGTTGAGGTCCAGCATGGTCCTCTCTGGGAGCCATACACAGGGACAGCCTGTGGGAGATCTATTACCTGGAGATCCTCCTCATCTCAGTGCTCGCAGGGTTGTTCTTCACGCTTTTTCCTCTCACTCCAGGGCAGCGTTTTTACCTTGCTTACATAGGCTTTGCTCAAGGTGCTGCCATCTTGCCTGAGGTGCCCTGGGGTGGGTTTGTTGGAGCTGGCTGCATCCACCATCAGGCAGGCCTGAGTTTTCCTCAGAGACCGCAGCTGCAGCCCACCCCCCCACCTGCACCTCACTGGTGGAGCTCTTTGCCCTCTTCAATATTGGATAAGGCGCACAGTTGAGTGTAAAAAGTCAAAGGACCTTTGAATTTATTAAGTACAGTTACAGGCCTGTGCTCTGGGCCTACATTTTAGTTGAATTCATCCTCACCCTTTAAGGGTCTCTACACGGCAGTGAACGACACCTCATTCTAACGGCCTTAAAAATAAATGCTGAGCAGCAGTAGTTCGCATGATAGAGAGTGCTGGAATCTTTCAGATGAAGTCCCCCCCGTTAAAATTCTTCTTGGAAAGCAAACCACTTGTGTCTCTCCTCAGAGCAGCTTGAAAGAACTGGCACTTGAAATTCAAGCCACTTCAATAATTTAATTCTTTTATTACTCTTGCCAGTGCTGCTCTACTTCACAGCCAGGAGGGAGTGGAAGGCTAAATCCAGTCTGGAACTGTCTTATGCCTAAATAAGGCTGCCCTACACCAGCTCCACCAACGCTCGCTCTACGGGCAGTTGCTGGTGTGGCTGAAAAATAAACTCAGCAAGTTTTCCGGAGGGTTGGCATTCTGATACAGGCAGCTGCACAAGTGCCACTGCCCAGGGCTGTGAGGGTAACAAGAATACATAAAGCTGCCCCATTTCTGAGCAAGGGTGTTGTGAAAAATGCACTGAATGTGAGCAGCTGCTGCTCGGGCTTTCATGCAAATAACATCTTGGCTTGTCCATGCCAATGTGAAACCAGGACTGTGGAGATGAGAACTTGACAGTTACAAGTCACTGCAGGACTTTTTTTTTTTTTTTTTTTGCCTTTCCTTGAAAAAAAAAAAAAAGAGGGAGTGAGATCTGAGCTCTCATCCTTGCCAAAATACCACCCTGCAGAACAACTAGGGTTTGCAAACTGTAGGCCCCCCCTGTTGGGCATAAACCAGCAATGGAAAGAAAGCTGATGCTGAGTTTGTCTCAGCTTTAAGATGTGTAGGAAGGAATATCTTATGCTGGGAACCCAGTCCTAAAATATACATGGAAAAGATGATAGCCAAGATAACTATAAAGGGATCAGCCATAATTTGGAACTAAAGTGAAAGAGTTGCTGACTAAGATGTATAGCACTTGCAGGAAACCTCTGCCAACAAATAAATTACTCCGTGGAAGCTCAAAGGTATAATTTTGGATTAAAAAAAATTTATTTAAAAGTAGTGAAAACATTGGAAAAAGTATAATTTAACCATTTGTCAGTGTGTCTAACAAGCATAAAGTATATTCCTGCAGTTGTAGACAGTAGCTCCAGCAATTAACAACATGATTTTCAAGTCTCAGCCTTCTTTCTGACCACTGGAGGATGGCTGCACGATGGAGGTGGCTTCTCAGAGAAGTCGCTCATAGAAGAGGAGATAAGCTTGTGAGCTCAGCACTTTGGATACGGACACGGCCTGCACGTGGGTATCACTGATGTGGAACCACTGCCCTTTTACCGCTTCACTTGCCAAAGCTGTGAAAGTAAGAGTTATGACAAAGAATTGAAGCCATCAATCAGTCCTGGCGCTGTTCTGCGGTAAGAAATAATTTGCAAAATATTTCTGATTATTTACCTTGAGGAGACTGTCCTCGAAGGACAAGATCGGAGAGATGGCTGTTCATACTTCTCACTTTAGCATAAGCAGTGTAGTGCCCAGACCTCATTGTCCCACTGTGTTCAACAACTCCATAGAGAGAGTACAGGACTTTTGTATTCCCTTCAGCCACGTTCTATAAAAGCAAAAGTTTAGGTATGTCAGTCAGGTAATGGGTTTTAAAAAAGAGGCTTTAAAGAAAGTTTTTTAAAACTTTTAAAGGTTTTTTTTTTTTAAAAAAAATGTGAACTCTTCACTTTGCTTTGTTTGCTGATGAAAAGGAAACTGGTCACCACAGATTCATGCAAGCACTACAAGTATGATCAGTGAAATTACACTGACTCAAGTACAAAGTTACACTTTTAAGGTATCCTGTTTTATCACACAAAATAATTGCAGCTTGACAAGCATTCTACAGAGATTCCACTAAGCGGCTGAACTGTGAAAGCACATTAGAATATGGTAAAGGAGAATCTGATTGTTTTTCCACTTACTTTACATTTAGCTGTACAGAAAGGGGCCAAGTCTATCACTTCTGGAAACTTGATATGCCTGTTAACCTTCCGTAGATTAAATCCAGCCTTAAACAGACAAAAGTAGAGGAAAACACCGTAATGTTAAAACGTAGCATATTAAAACCATGCTTAGTTACTAGATGTTTCAGGTTAAAGTTTCAACAGTTTTGCATTACAGAAAATTGGGGAAAAAAAAAATTGGGATTTTTTTTTGTTTCCTCCAATGCCCAAAGTTTCCCAGCATTACCTCCTTGCCTCCCCTGCTGACTGGAGCACAAGTTAAGATGACTCTTAACTCACTCTTACAGCAACTTAATGGTGGCAAAAGCAGAAAAAGAATCAGCTCTAATGTACTTATGAAACTCCGAGGACATCTCTTGCTTCTCAGATACCATAGTATGCCTGAGGATCTAATTTTATATTGTCAAAACTGATGTAACTTCTAATTCTACCCTATTCAAATAATCTTCCAGTATCAAACTGGAAAAACAAAAGATGATGACGAAAGTTATTTCCTTCATCATGTTACAGTCTCTTGGAACAAGCTACACAATTTCCTCTGTGGAACTGTTTTTCCTCTACCTAAAGTCACCTCCCTTATGCTTTTTTATTTTGACCAAAATACTTAACAGTTTTAAATTCATGAGAGGTAACACTGTCTCCCATCCCCATTTCTTTTATCTTTCTTGAAAAGCTAAAGCTTTCCATTTATCCCCTTGTTTTTTTCCTTCCCCCAGTAAGGCTCAGAATCCTCTTTCCAATTCTACTGACCTATTTGTTACATTCAATTAGTACAGGATCCTATTCTGTTTATACTGAAATGTAAGAGACCACGAGCTTCTGTAGTAGCAAGAAACAATTAGTGCTAAAATACTGTTGTTATTGCTTACTGTATTAACCAGTAAGGGAATATATTGCAAATAAGCTCACAAAACAGTGTTTTCCAGGTAACTAATGGAATATTCTTTCAGGAAAACACACCGCAACTCCTCAAACACCACAAAAACCAACACTACACCAATGCCTTCCAAACTCTGTGAAAAAAAAAACCAACCCCAAACCAAAAACAGTCTTACAGGAAATGAAAATATGCTAACATTAGTTTTAAGTTAAGGTGCTACTATGTGTATATACACATATTAAACTGGTATTATATACATACACATTTTTGCAATATCAACCTGTTACTTACGTGTTGAAACCTCTTTAAGTGAAGAGTTAAAACTGGAGGAGCAAGAGAGATAAGCATCTGCTTTTTGGCATTAGTATAAACATACTTTTCACCTGCAGAAAAGAAAAACCACCAACAATTAACATCTAAACAAGTGCTGCAGCCATAATTTCTTTATTTTCACTACTTAGATTGTTAGAACATCCTCTGCAACAACAACAGAGAAACTGAACATTCCCCTTTAACATGATGAGCGGTGTCAGCACAAGCAGGGAGAGTTCCTGCTCGTTCTCTACAACTCTCACCATCAGAAATCACACGGCTCTTACTGGCCTTTTAAGCAAACCCCAGCATGATTTCCCTATCACTGTCACAGTAGAATTTTCACATTTGAGATAAAAAGAGAAGTCACCTGCTAAATAGCCCTACGTTCATCCACATAATGAATTGTTAGATTGAAATGCTCTTTCCCTACCTACAAGCCCATACTCCTCTGCTCACTCTTTTTCAGTCCTCAGTACCTAAGCTTTTGAGACTATTCTGCTCAATTAAGAACTCATTTATATTAACCAGCATGAAACTACCCCCTAAGACATTTCCCCCCCTCACCCACCCAAGCAGCAGACAGGGACATATTTAAAGTTGATTTTAAAAGATAATTTGTCATACTTTTTATATTCTTCTTTGGTCCGCAATGTCTTTGTGTACATACATCACAGAGGAGTTTATTGGTCTCAGTAAGTTTTTCATTACGGGTAAACTGAGACAAACAGTGATAGATTGAACCTTCTTCCAGGTTCAGATCTTCCCTGTTGGCGAGCGTACAAAATGCTGTTTCTGCATCTTCAGTCAATACTTCACGTGTCTTGACAGGAACACCCTGAAGGTCATCTAAGGAACTCGTATCAGCTTCAGCATTGGCACCCAAGTGTAGTTTTGAAAAGTCAGTAGCAAGCTCTTCCTCATCTTCATTTTCACCATTCTCATCTTTCAAAGATAGGTTGTCAAGGCCATTGACAAAAGTTATAGGAGAATCTAAGCTTTCCATAGGGATATCTCCGAGAGACTCATTTTCCACACACTCCTGTTCTTCTGGCTTTCCTGTATTTTCATGCATGCTCTGAACTTCCATACTACTTCCCCCTATACTTGGGTCTTTCTGAGTTAAGCACTGCTCTTTACAACCATTTGATGATTCCATTTCTTGCTTTGCATCAGCAGTTTCAGAGTTAATTTCTGCCTCTGACTCTTGGTTATACTCAAGATCTTTTTCTGACTGTTCAGTTGCACAGATATCTGTCAAGTGAAGCACCTTTCCTTGAAGTTTTTGCTGGCGGCGTTGGCTCTGTAAATTAGAATACATAATATATAAGAATATAAAAACCAGAGCAAATTTAAATTTTATTTAGCATTTCTTACCATATTTTTTTTAAATCAAAATTTTTGTAGCATGCCATAGATGCAAAGGGTGGGAGGAGGAAAACTAATCTATGACTTAATGATCAGAGGTGATCAATTCAACCAATCCTGAATTTACTATGGTTCAGCTGTAGTTCCCACTGCTCATTGTTACACAATCTCTTCAAAATACAACTAATGGCACCCTATATATTTTACCGATCCTTTCTTATGTTGGTATTCTAAAGTTTTGAGAATACCCTTGCAGTCAATGACTGGAGAACAGCTGTCTGATACAAACTCATGCTACTTCAAACAGGCAACAGAGTCCAGACAGTAGCTTATTCCTAAAACAGCAACTCTTAACAGAACACGTAATTTCTTAATCGCAAAGACATAGATACAATTGGTCTTCTCTGTTACACATTTGGGTGAGGAGAAAAATCTCACCTGTCTCCTTCTCCATCTAAACTGTGGAAGCAAAAAGAATTTGTTCTACCAGAAGTCGCATAAAAGTAAAGTAAAGAAGCTCAATAAAAGTGAAGTATGTACCAAAACCAACCTTGGCTTGTTTTTTGGCCTGTTTCTTTGCTTTTTTCTGAAGGTGTTTACTTGTACCAAGGGGTTCATCTCTCTGCTTAAGGTAGCAGTCATTGTTTTTATCCTCTTCGTCTTCAGATTCCTTTTCTTTGGTTTTTTTAATATTTTTCTCATTAGTAATTTTTACTTTCTACAAAAAACAAAAAGCCATAAAACAACCACAGAAGTAGAGATGTTACTGTCCTGGAAAACAAAACAGTTTTCCAAAGAAAACTGTTGGGATGTTATCTATGTTTTCGGCTCAAGATACAATATTTCAGTGACTATAACATACAACTAACTCATTTATGGCACCCTAATGTTTACAAAAGGAACGTCTCACTCCAGACAGAGTCCCTGTAAAACAATGACTTGCAGAATGAAACAGTATGAAAAAGTAAAGCTATCAAGGGCTGAATTCTCAACCTGTGAAGGAGCAACATTACCTTTGTCTCTAACAGATGTAAATCTCATTAAATGCACTGAAGACTAACATTTTGCACATGTGAAGAGATTTTCAGTTGAACTGCCTGCCACAGGACTTGTTTGTTTCTGCTAAAATGGAATTTGTTCGTTGCAGAAGACATACGGTCCCTTTGGCTGAGAGGGTTTCATTTCAATATTTACTCGTTAGCTTTTGTGTGCAGTGCTACATAACAAATCTGAAATATTACATATACAGATTATAAATATGAAACACAAACCAAAATATTTTGAGTGTCTAAAGATTGGTCAAATAAATGAATATTGATCAAATAAGTATTCACATACTATCCTACCAATTTGCATTAACTTTATTCAATTACCTGAATATTATGAGAAGTGTTCTTGCACTCAGTGCAGAAAAATGGATGAAAAGAAGTCAAATAAATAAATAAATCAATAAAGCATTCAAGCAAACCCTAGGCACCCATCATTACCATGGGATTTAGTTCAGTTTTACAACAACGAAGGCAAACTGGGAAACATTGGTCTTGGCAACTCAGTCTTCTAACATAGTATGTTCAAATGTTGTTTTGTTAAGTTATTCCCTAAGCCAATGTCTACATTAGAAACATTAACTGACAAAGCAGCAAGATCACCAACAGACTACCAGTGATTTGCCAGGGACAATTCATGAGCTACAACTTACAGGAATGATTCTCCTGAGAATCTTATTCTTTGTCTTTCTGGGCAAATTGCTAATTATAACTTTCAAATGAGACATTTAGAAAGATGAATAAATTAATTCCCCAATGATTTTATAATAAAGGTGTTTTCATAGAAGTAAACAAAAACTAAGCCAAAAAGCAAGCATGTACAATTTCTTACCTGAACATCTAATACAGGAAGTGACAAATCAAGGAAAGACTCATGGACCAAGGATACCTTTAAATGAAGATTTAAAATTAAAACCACACCGAATCTACCTTCACAAACAGCTAGTCATGACCAAAGTTTAGTAGTCATTTTACCACAGAAATAAGAAAGGAATATTTTCACAGATTTTGGTTTTCTAGTGGCCTCAAATGTGAAAGGCCAACTTAGGGCCTATGAAATCAATTTGTCTAGCCTACCCAATAATAGCCTTAATTATATAATTCTCAGGATGCATTATCCCATTAGTGCCTTCTTACTTAACTATTCTCCTGGCAATCCCATGGTCATTCCAGTGTGGGAAAGGGAAAGACCAAATCTGATGAAAAGGGGCTGCTGGCAGCTTACTGCTGGTAGCAGAACAATTAATCCACTCTATAATTTGTGCCACTGGAAGGTTTTTAATCAGGAATCTGAGATTAAATTCTTCTGGCAGAAGCAGCTTTCTGTTGCTGACATCTTTTTCTGTAAGTCTTTTGAAAGGGACCGAAAGATTAGCTTTAGAACATAAAAAAAGGATTCCAGCCAGACCATGCCCCTCCTGGAAATGTATGAGGCTAGTCAACTCTTAGAAGCATATTAACTGAAGCAAATTTCTCCCATTTCATTAATCTCTTCATATTGTTCCTTTGAGGTTCTCCTGACGATTCCATCAAATTATACTCTAGTCTGGTCAAAGCAGGCAGTTTACTTACAGTTCTGCATTCCTCACACATAATTGTACTGGTTAACTCTCCACCAAAGATTCGATCTACAAAACTCTGCATTCCCTTTTTCTTTTCATATTCTGCAAAACGAAAAGGTATACATTAAAGTTAATAATGTTAAATATACTGGCAACCAAGTTACAGCATACCAAACAAAACAAAAAAAAGAACACAGAATGCAAGATGTATAATGAAACATGTTGGCCTGTTCTGTTTTCTTCAGGAAGTACAGTTAAAATTCTTTAATTAAGATTCTTTCATGTATGAAGGGAATGGGGGCAAAAAACACGTTTGCAGAAGACAGTCTGACAGAATCAACACCTTCACCACTTTCTCAACTCAAACCCATTTCCCTTTTTTCTCAGAGGCACTGCATCCCAGTAAGAGTTCCTATTTTCTCTCAGAACTGAACTCAAACTGTCTGAACCTAAAAAACAAGCACCAACCTTGGTCTGTATTGGTGTCATACAAAAAAAACTGATTTCCTGAAGTTATATTTTCAGTATAGCACATGGTCTGGATTTAAATTTGCTCTTCATCTTCTAGTCTAAGTCAGGTTGAAAAGTTTAAAAATTCTTCCATTCATTTTTTTCTTTTAGATCACTACTAAATAACTATAGACTATTAGGACTGAATAAACCATTATATTTACGTGCTAGTATTTTAATTTCTTACATACTATTTGAATGATTAAACACTACTCAAAAATATCTTAATGTATAATGGCTATAGAATCAACTCTCTCTTATACTGTTAAGAAGGAAATGCCACCAAGTTCAAGACGGCATTTAAATGAAGAGACTAATACTACTGAGCCTTATATTCTAGACAAATACATATTAAAGAGATAGCATAAATTCCTACAATTAAACATGTATCTTTTAGTTGATACTAGTAGTTTTGTGTTGAGTACTTCAGTGAAACAGAATATTTTAAATTAGCACATCAGAAACATGTATTTTACCTTTGATTTTCTTTTTAAGTTCTTCTTCATTTTGTTTGCTAGAGTCAGTCAACGCCTTCAGTATTCCACCACTTATTTGCTGAAATTTTCAAAACAAATACACACTGAAAAGTTTCCTAAACTAATTTGGTTATCTAGTTTGGTTTACAGAATGTTTCAGATTAAGATTAAAGTTTTTCCTCCACCAATTAAGAGAAATCAATAAAAACACCACCAGTGCCAGTACACACACAAAATAGTTCCTGCAGATATTAAAAAAAATAATCAACTGAGAAACAAGCTTGCAACTGTAATACTGCAATTAGTATGTAAGAAAGACAGTCTAATGGTTAAATACATTCTGAAATTAAAAATGGCAAAAACCCTCATGGAATTTCCACAAGTGAACTCACAGACATTTCAAACACTAAGAAAAAAAAGGACATTCTTTAGAGTGATTACACATATTGAAAACCCACTTTTTGTACACAAGTTTTGGACAAGTCAATCTACTTCTGAAGCTCAACAGACAATTATATTGAAAGTGTTTAATTAACAAAAGATCTTCAGAGCAAGCAAAACTGAACTACAGAACTGAATCCTACTTGATTTTACTAGAAGAGCATAGAGAATAAACAGTACACTGTTATCCCAGAAAGCATCATTATCTTGGAAACCTAAACGATATGTGTAATCTATGTTAGAGATACAGGCCACAAAGAAAGTTCTTTCTTTGATGAAAGAACTTAAAACTTTCATTTTCTTAAATGAAAACTGTAATCTCCATGGTTGCTCCTTCACAACCCCACTGCTTAGAGGCCATCTGGTTCTACAGCTCTGTCACTCATCTGCCTCAAGGGCAGCACAAACCACCCTACAGAGGTTGACATCTCAGAAGAATGTTCTTTCTCTCCTCAGCTGGGGGGAAACTCTTGGTCTGGGGTATAAAGAAGAAGGACATGCCCAACTATAAAATTAGCACTCACTTGGATTTCTTCTGCTCTCATTCCATCAAGTAAGTAACGAAGTAATTCATGACTGTCTTGCTGCTGATAACCTTTAAATCGTATTGCTCTGGTGAACAAAACAGTAATTGTAAAACATAGAAAGACAAAGTAAAGAAAATTCAGTAAAGAAAATTCATACCAGACACAAAAGAACAAAGTCTCATGCATGTATGTAGATGAAATCAGCAAGTATCTACATATGGTATTTTCTAAAAATATGAAGCTCACAAACCAGAATATGTCAGTGAATATCTTTCATTTTACTTCTATTAATTTATATTTTGCTCTTTGTCCTCCTTCAAAACTTGTTAAGTATTACACAGATTTTATTTGCATTAAGTTCAAGAAAGAGAGAAAACTGACCTTTTCAAGCAATTAATTTTTTTTCATACTCACTATGACACACACAATTGTACAGATACTCACTTTTTACAAACCTGAGCAAAAAGTTCCTTAGGAGTGACCACCCCTTTTTTTGTCTCTTGCATTTCTGTCAGGAACTGATACATGGCTAATGTTAAAGGACCTGGCTGATCCAGTTTTATCAGCTGGGGTTCCTGTTTTAAACAAAAGCAACAAAGTTGTTTTGCATTAATTTGGCTTTTCCTTATCTAAACACTTTGGTTCTTGAAAACATTACTATACAATACAAAAAGTTTCAAAACAGCAGTAAGTTAACCTGACAAAACCAACCAACACATGATTTCTTATGAGATGATTCCAAAACACTGGGCTAAGAATCACAAATTATTTATTACTCAGTTGCAATTCTGGATTTTTTGCTCTTACTAGGAAGAAAAAAAAATACAATTCCTTAAAACACACAACCCTTCTTTCCCATCCAAGTCTCTAACTGTAATGATTGGTGCGTTATTTAAGTTAACACTGAAGACATTCTCTAGTTTCCCATTTTTCATTTTGACAAATGACATTGTAGCAGAAATTACACATTTTCGTCTTTTAAATAAATTAATTCTAATATAAGTACTCCTTTGATGACAACTAAGCGTTTTTAATCCCTGCTTTTTCACTTTAAATTGAAGACCTCCATTGACTTCACAAGTGGCTCTATGGAAGTCGATGGTGAAGTTCCCACTGATTTTACATCTTAATCTTGTTAGTATTTAGCTGAAATAGCTTTAAAAACCCAGAGAATAGTATTGCTTATTTCTTTAACAGATTGGAAGGAGGGGAGAAACACTATGGAGGTTGAAGCATATATACCACGAATAATTCAGGTGACTCGATTTTAACTGTTGTGCCAGGCATTTTAGCTTCTTTAAGCAGCTCCCTCAGGACTGGAGTTTGTGATAAATTCTGTAGAATATAAAAGAAAGATATTTGTATCAACAAGATTAGCAGCAATTTATTTTTCCCCAAACACAGAACTAATGTAGTAATTACCACTCTAGAAATTCTAACACTTAACAATTAAAGTTACATACAGCTAATACAAGCGTCCTCTACATATATGACTTTAGATTGCAGAAACCTTAAATGTACTATTCTTCTACTTTTTTTCTATACTGGTATTTTGCCTATTTGCTAGTGTCTGTTTCCAAAATCGAAAAGGTAAAATGCAGTATGCATATTTACTTGATTTATAATACGTATAAATAAAAATCAAATGGCTTAATAAAACCTGAAAGTACAGCGGGAATCTTGTTTGCGTAAAGCTTCAGTATTGGGAGCTGAAGAACAAAAGATTATAATACACATGAAAACCACATTTATTCTATTCAAACTGAGAGCTGAGAAGACACACAAGATGGCAATGCAATATGCTCATCCTATTAATATTTCCTTTTATTTGATTTCCTCTTGCTGAGAGAGATTTTTTGTTTTGGTAAACACTCATGGACTTGGATTTTAATCCCTTATAATCTCTTATACTCTAAGAGGTCAGCAAGGGTGATGTGCTGGACTATTTTATTTTTTTACTAAACTAGGAAGTTGGCATGTTTTATCTATATAAATCAGTGAAAGCTGCTGTCCCTCAAAGACAGGGCAGTTATATATTCCCTTACAGCAAGTCTGGACCTGCAGCTCCATTTCTTTGTATTTATTTGGGCCAACACTATTTTTAGAATGAAACCATCATTCTTGGCAAACAAAAATCACATTCTAATTGAGTCATTGCATAACACTGGCAGTGGGGTTGTTTTCCTTATTTCTTTTGCTATTCAATTTTTTTATTTTTTTTTAATGAGCAGCAATAAGTACCATACCTGCATCACTGCATTAAAGAAACATGTATTCCCCAAGTTACTAAGTCCTTTCACAGCCACTTCCAAGTTAGTACTTGAATGGGAATTCTCTTCTCTAAGCGAGACTTCTTTTTCGTGTTCATTTTTGCTGTCTTTTTCTACTTTTTTGTTTTCAAATTCTTTGTTCTCTTGCTGTTTTTCCACTGAAATAATAAAAAAACCCAACATACCACATATTAATCCAGCAACGGGGAACGTGTTAGGAAAAAGTTACAGGCAGCAGCAAACTAATGTTTAAAACTTAAACATGATAATTAATTCTGTAGTTGTATAAATGTTCATAAACGTAAACCTACTGGTTTAGGTAAACTGCCTAGGAAACAGGAGTCAAAAAAGAAACAAAACAAACTAACAAAAAAAGAATATATATTAAAACCCCCCTGAAATACTATTTCAGATCAGCATAAATTAAAACATGCCACTTGGCCCACAAGCCATTCATGCCAACAATCTCTGAAACTCTGCATGTGTTATCTGAAATTTCATTCCTGTTACAAAATCACCCATGTTACAGCTTTATACAATATCCAACAAGATGGCATCTGATATAATATCCCTTTTGACTTGGCACTATTTCCTGAAATGAAAGGTACGGGCCTCCCACTGTGAAAACATACTCATTTTCATTTCATGAACCTAAAGATGCGAGACTTGCATGTTTATATTCTTCAAGATACGTTAAGTATATTTTCCCCAAAATTACTTCAGCGTATAGCTCAAGATTTCAATGACCTGTTTAACAAAAACCTTAAAGAATTCCAGGCAATTTTCAGAATAACACCCACACTGGTTATGCCAGTTTGGCAGTCTACTATTGATATGGTTTCTGATAAATAGGGCTGTGAGCCAAGATTAACTTTAACATCAAGCAATGCCAGCTCAGAGAAAGCAAGGACACCAGATAATACAATCTTTGCAGATGAACAAAAAACAGATGGATTGACAACAACAGATTGAACACATGACAACTGCACACAGGTATTCGTTTGTTTTTCAGTCCACACCCAAGAAGAAAATTCTGGCAATCAATATGAAGCTCAAATAGTAGATGCAGATAAACTATGTATCTGGAAAATACTGACCAAAACCACTTAAGGAAAGCCTCAGCTGCTTCCTGAACAAATATTCAGAGATAGCTACTTGGTGTTGCTGGGTGGTTGTGATCAATTTCCCAAGGGACTATAACTTCAACCAAATGGAAGGTGGTGTTGGAATTTGATAGCCATGAATTATACCATTTGTGTTGATAAACAAATTCTTTCAAGTTTTCCAGTAGAAACGTCTTTTACAAAACCAGTTTTGCCATTGTGGCAACTGGGGGGGGTTGCTGCATTCATTTTCTTTTAAACAACCACTGTTGTTGTCTGCTGTTTTGCAGACAGACTGCAGGATAAACACGCTGGTTTATAGTTCTGAGTGTACTACAGCTGCCTATACTAAATGTACAGACCCATCAAACAAGTTTTTTTGTATACTCCTTCCATTAGGAAACGTGCTGCAACAGCTGGAGACTTAGTCATTCCAGCTGATACATTCATAATTACCTACCAAAATATTTTTTTTAAAAAAATCAAATTATCATTAAGCAATGACAATTTTCTTCCTTCAGACCTCAAGAGAAGCCGATAGAAAAAACACAGCACTTCTAAGTACTGAAAGACAATTCCTTACTCTTAGAGCAACCAAATGTCACATTTTAAGAAAAAATAAAATCACTGTAAAATTCCGCTTTTTTTCTTTCTATTCCTATATTTCTGGTCTCTAAGAGTTTAGAGGACACTGAGCGAAATCTTCGTTCAATGAGGTTAATGGGATAGGATGTTACTTATGTTATCAGCATTCTGACAAAGGAAAACAAGAAAAGAAAGAAATGAGCTTCAATACTTAAACCTAATTTAGTGTATATTCTTGATTTATAGTACTGTCTCCTATATTTAAGAGGCTTTCTTATTTACTGTAGATATACTAAAGTTACTTACCTGTACGTGATGAGTCAGTGCAAACTTGTTTTCTAACATAATCCACAGTCTGACCCAATCGGGTTGAAGTTTTATATGGGACTTCATTATCACATATGTAGCACCTGTCTCCGCCCCCCCAAACGAAAAACAATTAATCTTATTTTTTTCTATTGTTTAAAAAAAATAGCCTATTTGCTTGTTTGACACAATTCATTACAAAAAAGTCATAAAATTACAAGATTTATTTTAAGATTTAGAAGTCCTAGAGAAGAATTCCATCCATTTCTGATCAAGAAAATTAAAAATCACCTTTACTAAATGATTTCAGCAACTGGAGTTTCCAATTTACAAATATACATTAGACCCACAAAAGATGTGCTTAGAAACCTAATCTGCAGGCAAAGTTTTGCCAAAAATCAAGAAACTAAGATATCAGGCCCTGAAGGAAGTGACTTATGAATGTTATAGCACGGAAAAATATTTTGAGTATTCCAGTCAAATAAGTACTTCATTATGTCTAAATTAGATTGGAAACAAAACAGTGATATCCATTAGTCCTGCACACTTTTATCTTCTGTTGCTGATATAAAGCTATTTGTCTCTTTATGAGTGAAGAACTGTGTGGTTGGGCCACTATTCTGTTTTAAACAAAACTGTGACAGAAGCTGCAGTGACAAAGGCTCAAATAAGAGTAAAATTCTGCCAGAACACATACAGCTGAAGGAGAGTTGTATGTACTGATTTCATAGCTCTGCCCAATCAGCTCTTTGAAGAGGTGACAAAAGGTACTGAAGAGAATGCAAACACTTCTGCACTTTGAAACACAACAATTACAGTTCTTAGGCACAAAGGCATTTAGCAGATTTCAGGATCACCATAAGTCAGACTCTGCTTTCGAACATTAAAAGTGGCAGAAGTCTACAGGTAAGTGCTCCCCTAAATCTCTAGCACCCCTGGAATTAGCTGCAATTTTTGCATTTCTTCATGCTTCATTGAAAAAACTGTCTCAACCTTTGGATCTCCAAGAATGTAGTTATTGCCTGTTTTTGTCATTAACCAGACAGACATTCTCACTCCTGGAATAACAAATGACAGTTACTTCCATGGGTAATTTTTAACATCATAAACTTTCATTCATCAAAATATTTTACAGGAAGCCTTGGAAGAATCAAGGGACTGGAAAGAAGTATTTTCAACGATATCTATTTGATCAGTGGGGGGAAAACATTAAGTAGATCCAACTGGTAAGCCATACCAATACTGAAAATACATAAAATAGCACTTCTTGTAACCCCAGAAGAGTAGAACTTAATGAATTACTAGAACTCTCCTCTTTCTCACCACATTCAAAACCTTTTCTTTTAACCATTTGCAGGTAGTATTCAAGTCCAATTTCAAGAACATATGCATGCACACTATAGAGAAATTTATTCATACATTCATAGTATTAATAAATTCTCATCAAAAAGGCTTTTGCTTTTATGTACTAAGTCCACCGTGAAATAAAGTTCTTGATTTTAAGTTTGATTTGTAACAATAATTTGTACCCAATATATCAATCTTTGAATGATTTATTGTGCAAATTTGTACAACCAAAAAACTCTTGAAGGAAGCAGAATATCTTCCTCACATTTGCAACTACTTTAATTTAAAAACTATGCAAGTTTTAGAATAGAGGAAATATAGCCCTTTAAAATCATAATATAAAAACTTTTTTAAAAAAATCAGAAGAATAAGTTCACTAAATCATTAATTATATTGTTAATGTCTGTTTCTACTCTAGAGCTCAATAAAATGCCTACCATTGCATTAAAAAAGTGCTAAATGTAATCAATAGATAACGTTCTATAGAATTAACATAATGACAAATAATAAGTTTTGGAAAAGGTAACAAAGCAAAATGAAAACTCTTTACATAAGGCACAGTATTTCTCTATGGCACAGTTGGGAAAATGAAAGCTTCTCTTTATAAAGAAAGATGCTCTTTCTTTTAAGAATATCTCTTTCAGGAGAATTCATTTTAAGAGGAGGAAGAACTACCAGGGAGATGGAATTTGTATTGAACAATCCAGCAGCATCTTGTAATTCTATAGTTGTGCTTCTTAACTGTATATAAAGCATTAAGAAGTCATATTTATTGGGAAAATAAAAGTAATTAAGTTTGTCACTAACTGTGCATCAGAAGAAAGCAGCTTCTACCAAGTTAAGAAAGTTAAGATTTAGACCTATGTAATGAAATACATTTCTACACATCAGTATTCTGACCAAGTGAAAGCAATAAAATACAAAGTCAACAAAATTTACCAGTTAATCAATTTCAACTTCAATTATGAAAACTTTCTAGTTATAAATTTTACAAGAAATATTTATTCAGCAAATCTCAGCAAAGACTGCAGAGAATTTTGCGTGTGGAAAGGCTTTGTAAATTTCTAGATAAGTCCCAGAAACCATAAAGATAAGAGCACACACGTTATATCCCAGTCTCTGCTGCCCTCTAGCCATGTCTTAGAACTATTGCCTGACAAACTCACCACACACTCCAGTTGTCCAAACTGAGAACCAAACAATGAGGAACTGATCTTGGCGTCGTATAATGCTTTAAGGCATGCTGTTCTTGAGAATTTCTGCCACAGCCCTATAATGTTAATAACCAGAAGCGTCACAAAATCCAGTGGACTATCAACAAAACAAAGTCAGAATATAAACAAAGCATTAAAATGAAAACCAATTACGTTGAACTAATTGGGATGAACAGATGGGTCTCTACTTCAAGACACTTCTGTAGAGACAGAAGTAACTTACTGGGTGCAAAAAAACTATGGAGTTGCTTGGGGACTGAACATCTAATTTACAAATTCCAGTTTGAACAGCTTGAAGAACAAAGCAGACCAAAACGAAAAACCTCTTCAGTGTGCAGAGTTCTAAGTTTAATAAACTAATGTTAGCACAAGATCTTATTGTAAAAAATCACAAATTAGGAGCATTAACAGGAAGTTTTATTTTCTTAGCAAAATAATTTGGACTTCTTAGAAACATAAGTTCTCTCTCAAGATGGTGTTTAGCCTTAAGTCTGCTAAATGCTTTTGTGCCAAGCTTCTAAGCGTTTCATTTGCAATTCAAAGCAGACAATTTTTATCACAATAAAGTATATCAAATCATTTATGTTGCACCACCTTTGAAATGAAAAAAAAAAAAGGGAATATAAAAGTTTAATTAGAAGCTCTCTTCTAATACCGCTGCATTATGACACACTGGAAAATATGAAGACAAATTAACAACAAAACAAGAGATACCCTATGGCCACATTTTAGACATAACCATATCGAAGGGCTTTCGTCAGTCTCCTCCTCAGATTTCTCTTGTGTCTTATTGTCTGCCTTGCAGTCCTGACAAATGTGCCACTCCACATTCAGCAGTGCCTTTTTCAGCTGACCTTGTTCCAGTCCTTTACGAATATGCTTGCACGGAGGTTCTACAAAACAAAAAGCACAAGAGGGATGTAGTTATCATAAAAAATGCAAACGTCTCTAGGCTTCAAAGACACAGGCAGCAATCCAGAAGCTAGGATAGCTTTTCTAGAGCCAAAGAAACATTGACAATTTAGCAGATGTATCAGAAGGGAACCCTTTGTGATCCCCATTCCGAGCCTGAGCATATTGTTGCTGCACCCTAAACTACTGCATTACTGAAAAAAAACCCACCCCAAACCCAAAACCCCTCCTGTATCACTCAAATCTACATTTAGTCAGAGGAGTGGACAAAATCTTTGGATACAAACCTACCTACTGTGCCAGGCTATGGGATTCTACTAGTGTGGCGTTATGACTCCCACACCTCCCAGGGAGCTGCCACAGCCCACTGCCATGGTTATGCAGCAGACTACGTTAAGACAGTGTATGTATGTCATCCATACATACCAAGTCATCCAACCCATACTTTTATCATTTTGTACTACGATACTACACCGGACCTGGAACTGCATCTTCTGGGCCTGGTGTAAACTCCATCTATTTTACCAAACTCTGATAAGAATTGTTACACCAAGAATAGGCATCTGTTGCTAAGAATAATTATCTAGCTTATTTTTTGTTTCATCTTTAAAGTTATTGGTTAGACTGTCACTTGAGTGAAGAGAAGCTGCCGGAGAAGTAAGATTAAGTCATGTACAGAGAAATTACAATTGGCAGGCAATGCATATGCAAACAGATTCAAGTTCTTACAAGTAAAAAAATAGGGAACATATTTAATTTTTTTCCTTTACCCCAGAAGTCAAAAAGTACAGAGTAAACAAACCCATGCTAAAAGAAAAAAAGCTGTATGTGCCTAATATGCTTTTAAAAAAATAAATCACGTTTCTGTGAAACCATTATTGAGAATTACGTCTGTTTACATAATTGAAGTGTCTTAAATCCTTTTCTATAAAGGTATTTTTACTCTGCAGATAGCAAAACAGCTCTGAATCTCTACTTTGTTGATTACCATATGCAAGATTACAGCTCCAAGATAGCAAATTTTTCTTGGCATGAGCTGAAACTCATGAAAAGTTTTGTACCTACAGTTCTGCTTCTATACAAGATTATAGGATTTTACCACAGTACACATGCTAGCCAGTAAGAGCCAAATACAGATATTTAGATGTATTTGTTAAGCCTTTTAAAAAAGCCATAAGCTTCATCTACTACTTCAAAATTGCCTTTTTTAAACAATTCTTTTGTATATTGGCCACTACTATACAGTGGGATTATTCACAATGATCAGTCCTAGTTTATATTTGGGGCTTTACAGGACTGTAAATAGGCTAGCCTATTTTTAGCCAAAGAAGTCAGATGCCATTAGCAATTGCATCATAACTGTTGGTTCTTTTCTGGAGAAAAATGAAGAACAGTCATAGCAGACATTGATCTTGACTCTGGGAAGGGAAAAAAAGAAAGTCTTGGCTAAAACTGTAAGTGCTCTCTCTTGCAGGTAAATTAGCATGGCTCAACTCATTTCCCCAGTGGGGATCAACAAAAAAGATGGGCAAGACACCACCTGTGACCTTGTAGACAATGCATTGGAAAAGAACGCTACGGAGCGCAAGCAATAACAAGAGCTAGAATAACCAGGGTAAACAAGACAACAAACAAAATTCCAACACAGGGCTGAGACCCAGTACAGCTAGAAGATAACAGTAACAATTTGGGATTTTCTCTAAAGGAACAGAAAGCAAGAAAGAGAAAGAAGTTTTAACCAAAAAGCACTGTGACTAGAGAGCTGAGGTGCAGAACTCCAGGTCTGGTCCAGGACCAGAACTAAGTTAGTTGTTACTGTAAAGACAACAGGTTTCAGAGAAATATTTTAACTGCAATCTTTTTTTTTTTTTTTTTCTGAAGCAAGAGTATTCTGCAACAAAAACTTCATTAGGAAAATGCTACTTAAACCTATCATGACAAGTTTAGCAGCTGACTCTATAAGCCTTTTATACTCTGAGGAATTTTACATGATTCAATACGATCTGTGTATCAGTAAAGAACTGTGTGTCTGAGTTTCTTGAAAACCAGAAAATAATCCTGTTTTTCTAGCAGGATTACTATTTTATAGCATACTTATAAAAGTAGCAACACTAATGCTTCTTGGCAGACTTCAGTTTCAGTTATACAAATCCATACTTTTTGTAAGTGAGACTTCAAAGACAGTGACGAGCGTAAGGGCCTTCTAATATTAATGAGCTCTGAGGCCCTCTTTGAGGTTAAAACAAACATTAGGGCCACAGACTTCTCTGAGGAAACATACCTAGTGTATCTGGAGAATCATCAGACTGTGCAGTTTTGCCTTTGATGCGTTTCTTCCCCATATTTGTAGTCTTTTTTTCTTACATTAAGAAATTTTTATTACATGAAACTGTGACCTAGCAAAGAAAAACAATACAAGTTAGAAACTAGGTTTTTGTTTTACTTGTTCATTGCTAAACAATAAGTTATTTCTATGGCTAAGGTGTCCCTTCAGGTGAATTAGCTTGTTTAATTTGACGACTTCAAAAGAAAATAAACTAATTACACTTTAAGATGAAATGTTGAAGAAGCAAGATCATGGTGTGAATCACAAAAACCAAGTGATTTAAAACCTGAAATTAAAAGCATTGCACAAAAGAACAAGATGAGAAACAAGTATCAAAAATTCCTATAAATCTTTAGGACTTGTACTTTAAGTAATAACACAGGGATTTTAGGAAAAAGAATTGGGTTTATCCCAATTAAATCTTCAAGGTTTTTGCAATTACAATCTTCCAGTTTTCTTTACCACAAATTCCTTGCATCTTTGATGAAGTCTGATACAGACAATTACTCTAACATATCTGAAAATACACAAATAATGGGAGTTCAGATTTTTCTGGTTCTTCACTGGGGGAGATTTATCATTGTTTTCCCAACATATCAAGCAAATAACTCAGATAGTTATTATACCTATATTTGGTATGCCTGTAAACCCTTCTAGACAGGGGGGGATCTACCACTTCAAAATTGTAAGCCAAGTGCTTGCCTCCATAAAGTCAGCTACTGTACATATGGCAGAACATTTTGAGCTTCTGGGCTGTAGCCCCTCTAACACCCTGTGCCTTACCTCGCAGAAGATCATTCAAAAAGATAAGGTAAACTTAAAAACTGACACATGCTGTACAATGAAAACATGCAAGCTAAAAGGCTTCAAAATCAAGTCTCTAAAGCCTTATGCAGTCTCTGCAGGGTAGCCTAACCCCACTGCCCACCCCTTCACGTAAACACCTTACGCCCTTTCAAAACCATTTCTTAAGCTTCCTTAACCATTTCTGAGCTGTGTACTCAGCAGCACGGCAGCCCCAGGGAACAGCTGCCTGCTCGGAGCTGTCACAGCTGAAAAACGAAGCCAGCCCAAGAAAATCAGAAACTAAACCAGGAAGAGCTCAGGCACGATACCCATTGAGAACTTTTTGTATGACAAACCTTTTCAAAGCATGACTTTTAGGGCGAATTACCCAGTTGTTAAACAACACACTACGCAGCTGTTGAGCGACAGACACTTCATCAAGAGCTGAATTCTCAGCTTTTGCAACTTAGCACGCCACTTGTTCAGAGAAAGAAACAACAGTTTATCCAACAGACTCCTTCTAACAGCACGCTTGTCAGCAGAAAAAGCTACATTAGATCTTATGTGAACAACCCTAAGCCGTTAAAACCCATGCCAAACTGACTGTTCTCCTGCCAGGAGGACAGGGCAGCAGCAACACCTTCACTTGACCCTCCCCACCTCCCGCCAGACTCGCCTGACAGGCTCTTCACCAGCCTTTTCCGCCGACAGGCCGCATGAGGGAAGGCGCTGCGGACCTAAAGCAATAGAACGGTGGCGTGTTTGATTTATTTATCGTTTGATTTATTTAACAAGAGCGGTCTGCAAACAACCAACAGTACACCTGCACCGGTTGGAAACTCGAGGGGAAAAACGTAAACGCCCCCAGAGAACCACCCCAGCCCGTGCCGCACCGCCCGCGTGCTCGCCGCCGCCGCGCACCCCACGGCACTTGTACCGCCCCGCCTGCCTCCCATTGGTCCGTGACCGCCTCCCGTGCCTTGGCTGACACGCGCCGCAACCAATAGGGAAAGCCGAGTCTCGCAGCCGGAGCGGAGGCTGCGGAGCGGCGGCGGCGGCGTGAGTCCCGGGGCGGGGGAGGTGTGCGGGCGGCCGCGGCGGTAGAAGCGCGATGGCGAGGGGAAGGGTTGGGTGCTCACCTGCTAGCGCCGCGGAGCGAACAGCTTGTTGGCGCACGGCTCCGTCTGGAAGGCAACCCGACAGCTTCACCTCATCCCCGGAGCTGTTGAAGCGCCAGTTACCGGCTGCCATGCCAGCTTCCGGCGCGTTGCATTGTGGGGCCGTGAGGACACGGCCCGGGAAGGGCGGCGGGGGGGGGGGAACACGGGGACGTGTCGGCGCATGCGCGGCCGCTTCTCGCCTTCCCCGCCCCTCATCCCCCCCGAGGCTGCTGGTGGGCGCCAGAAGCGCAGCCCTGTGACTGAAGGAGGTTGTCAAGCATTGGAGCAGGGTGCCCAGGGAAGTGGTGGAATCACCGTCGCTGGAGGTGTTCAAAAGGCAGGCAGAGGGGATGCTGGAGGATGTGGTGGGACTTGGCACTTTTAACAGTTGGACTCGATGATCTTAAAGGTTCCTTCCAACCTCGACGAGTCTATCATTCAGTGGCCCACCACCACGTCCTGTCCCGTCTCAGGTCAATGGTAACCTCGTGGGCTGTCACAGAGTATCTCCATGCTTCCAGCTGCCCAGCGTACATGTTAGTTTTGATGGATGTGGTTATAAGGATTAATATGATTTTTGCGTGGGGGTAGTTAATGGGCATCGTTCCATATTCAAGTCCTGTTTTTTATTTCCCCGTTTCTTCTTTGCTTAGGGAGCAACAGAAATGGCTAACCGAGAAGAAGCTGAGATACAAATTTCGGAATTAGATTTACTCTCCAGCATGTTTCCTTATGAGGAAGAGTTCCTTGTGACTGACCAGGTGGCTCTAGCAGAACTAAAGCACTATGTTGAAAATGAGTCTGCAGAGATGCCATCTTCAAAAGTTCAGTTTTTACTGAATGTTAAGCTGCAGGTCTCCAACACCTCTATGGTACAGTAAACACTTTTTATTTTTTATTATTATTTTTAATTTTTTTTTTATTTTGTGGGATTTTAGGGCTTGCCTGAACTGAACATTTGTTCGTTTGATTTTAGGTGGAATTTGCTATGGCCTGTGCCTTACCATTTAAATATCCAACTGTTCCACCAGAAATTACTGTGAGGTATGGCATTAAAAGTACAACTAAAGAAAACATTTCTAAGCTATGGTGTACTACATAAATACAGTTATAAGAGGGGAAAAAAACCCCAGTTCTTCTTTGATATTTACTGTCAAATTAAGCCAGATGGACAAAAATGTGGAAGAAAAAGGTCTCCAAGGTTATGACTTCTCTGGTGTCGTCAGCAAGTAAGAAAAATGGGAAAAACTGTGGAAGAGTGCCATCTTCTGCACAAAGGTGTTACATGCAGATACTCTTAGGTCTGATGCTCAAGAAGAAAGACTTGTCCATTTTGACAGGGCTTTATGCTAACTAAAGAAGTGAAAAGTTAGTCAATGGTCTTATTCTTCCCTTGTCAAAATGCTGTTACTCCCAGGCTTCTGTTATTTTTTGTTGGAACATTCTGTTTAAAGAAGTAGCCTTACATATTACAGGAAATTAGTTCAGTCACTGTACTTACTTTTCAAGTACCTTTTTCTTGATTTTAATTTACAGATTGTTAGTACTATATATGAGCTCAAGAGTTACCACACCAATTAAATACCAATTAAGACATTTTCATAGCTAATATGACTTAAGTATCAATAAGTGCACGCCATCTAAATATGGCCTGATTTTTTGATAGATTGAAGAAAACTGTTTGAAAGACATGCTAAATTGTAAGCATATTATAACTGCATTTATATTTTTCTTTTTTTTCCTTTAGGTCTTCATTATTAAGCCGCTCTCAGCAGATTCAACTGAATTCTGACCTAAAAGCACATTTGGTGGAAAACTGCAGTGGTGAGCCCTGCATGTTGAGTGCAAGGGAATGGGTGAAAGACCATGCAGCTGCTTACATTGACAAAGAGCTTTCATCTTCCTCAGTGACAACATCAAACACCATGCAGTCAGAAGACACTGTGTTCACTCGATTGTGGATCTATAGTCATCACATTTACAACAAGCAAAAAAGAAAGAATATTATTGACTGGGCCAAGGAACTCTCTCTCTCAGGGTTTTGCATGCCAGGGAAACCCGGTGTGGTTTGTGTAGAAGGTCTACAAAGTAGTTGTGAAGAGTTCTGGTCAAGGTTAGTTTTTCTTTATACGTAAACGTCATTAGTAGTTAGAATATTGCATGTTTCACATTGTCTTTGTGGCCAGAAGATGTGAAATCCAACCACCTTCCAACCTATAGAAATCTGCAAAGTATTTGTGTTGATCATAATGTATTTGCAACTCTGAATATCCACTGTACTCTTGGTTACAGCCATCAAAGCTGCTGGTAATGCACGGTGCACATTTATTTCTGTTTTACCTTCCTCTGTATTTCAGTTGTATAGCTGTGGACTGCAGTACCCCAGTCACATTAGATACCATATGCTCTTACATCGCTTTACATTCCTGTCTTATTCTGCTCCCATCTTTTAAACTTCTAGATGGTGCAGACTAAATGAACGTTGCCATTTGATTATAACTGCTAAGAGAGTATGACAATATGAGAATTCTTAGTACACACAAGGCAGAAATGAGCACTGAAATCGAAACCACATCTTCATCAATTATTTTGTGAGGGTTTTTGAGGTTTTTGAATCCTGGGGAGATATAAAGAAACCAGCTCCTGCTTATGGGAGTGTTTATGTGTGAGTAGCATTTCTATGACCAGCTAGGGATCCATTATCTCTGTCAGCATATATGTACAAATGGAATTTATTAGCTCCTGTGATAATAGCTATTTGGTAATATTTTCTAAAAACAGTTTTTATTTTATAGATTCATATTTCTCCAATTGCTTTCAGAGTAAGAAAGTTAACGTGGAAAAGAATTCTTATTCGGCACAGAGAAGATGTTTCTTTGGAAGGTGGAGGGCATGCTGAGATTCAGAAACAAAGGAAGTTCCCTGCTTTGGAAGAGAAATGTTTTGATGCACATGGTTCCAGAGGAAATCATATGGATTTGGGGCAGCTGTATCGGTTTTTAGAAGAAAAAGGATGTGCTGACATTTTTCAAATGTACTTTGGGGTTGAAGGGCATTGAAGGAATTGAAGATCACCACAGGTCCAAGTGCCTACATTTGTAAGTTGATCCTTGTAACAGATTCCTTAGCTGTTCTGCCACAGCTGATTAGAGAGGGAATTAATAATTCATGGTTTGTATGATGAATCCAGTTTTCAGTGAAAGCAAGTATCCAGTGAAATCATGAATAATGAAAATGACTAGACAAATGCTTTATACGCGTTCTAGTTTTAAGAGAATTTAGGGTACATATCTAATTACAAAGAAAGAAAATACATTTGATAACCTACCAGGCAGTTACAGAATTATAGATCAATTAATGGATTTCTAGTGAAAGAATACCTGAATAAGAAGAGACAAAAATCAAGTGTGGATATCTCAGGAGTGGAAATCTGATGTTTACATTATTTGTTACTGTTTACATACACTACATGAAGAGCTTTCTATACATAATATTTTCTTCTACTTTCTACCTGAAAGTATGGGTATTAATGTTTTATTTAAAAAAAAAACCAAACAAAACAAAACAACAGAAAAAAAGGAGGGAGCGAGTTCACAAAAGCCTTCTTCATGCAGACAAGATGAGCTAGGATGCTTACTTTAAGGCATAAGAATTTTCCGTAGGTAAAAGCATGTGTGAAGAGAGGTGAAGAGCAGTACTCTGGTGGCTCCACTATATCCTGAGGAGCCTGGTTTGGTTGCTCATGTTAAAGCAGAAGCTGACCAAGATCTGGGCTCCCTGACAGCACACTCCAAACCGGGGCAACAAATGATCCTTACCCTGAAGAGCTGACAAGTTTGGGGTGCACTGATGGAGAGTGCATCATCACGCTGCTTGCGGTTTAGTCTGAGCTCAACTGAGTTGTATCAACAGATACCAGTTTGTTTCTGTGCTAAAGGATTCTGTATCTAAATCATATACATGGCATTTAAAAAGCAGGTGTCAGTTGCTTCGGACGTTGATTAAATGTTTCTGTGAAATTGCTAACGTTCAGGTGGCTTTGCAGTGATTTCATTCCACGAGTGCTGATTTACCTCTACCTGAAGTAATTAAGTCTTTATAAGCTACACGAATACCACTGCTTAATAAAGGGCCCAAGACAGGCCTGTAGCTCTCCCCACTTTGAAGACGGGTACAAAGTTTAAGGGTGTTTTGACTAGATGGTGCCAACATTATACGTCACAACTGTCACCGCAAACCTGCAGGTAGAACTTTTTAAGACCCAATTTAAAGTTTAGAAAGCAGGCATTCTTTATTGTGGTGCCAGGTGCACAGGGGATAGCTCCTCCTATTGTGCACACCGAATTCTGTTGTCAAATTAAATTTATACACAACAGGTATACATATTCAATGTAATGCCAAGAAAACATTAGCATATTCATTATATTTCAGAGATTCAGCTTATTATATTATAATAAGCTTTTGGGGATGTGTAGTTGTGCCTTCTGGTGGTCCTCATTTTGAGTGAGGGTAGTTTCCTCCTCAATCTTCATCTTCTTCATCTGTTCTTGGCTCACTTTTCATGTTGGCAAAACATTCCAACTGCTTAATTGCTCATTAAAACTAATGGATCTCTCTGCTACCACCTGTTTGTCAGACAATATCCATATTTATTGCATCCCTATCTTTGGCCACCACCACATCCTCAGGGCCACACACATCCTTTCTTATCTCACTAAGTCCTTGAAACCATTTGGGATGGTTGCTAAAATAGCCACATTTCTTTTCTAAACGAAGATTCTCTACAGTTTAACCATTTATAGACTACATGAAATCTGCCTTAGTTATCATAGAGTCACAGAATGGTTTGGGTTGGAAGAAACCTTAGAGATTATGGAGTTCCAACCCCCCAGACAGACACCCCCCACTAGAGCAGGTTGCTCAAAGCCCCATCCAGCCTGGCCTTGAACACCTCCAGGGACGGGGCATCCACAGCTTCTCTGGGCAACCTGTCCCAGTGTCTCACCACCCTGTTAAACCCACTGCTGTTTTCCTGCCCGCCACGGCTGATCGCTTAAGGCCGCCTTCCCAGAGCCACGTATCCCTCGTCCCCACCTCCCGCCCCACAGCGCTGTCCTGACCCCGTCACCGCCGCGGGGTGACGTAAGCGCCGCGCGCCTGGCCCCGCCCTCCGGAAGCACCGCGCGCCTCCTCGCTGCCGGCTGGGGCCCAGCGCCGCCGCCATCGCCATGGGGGGCAAGAACAAGCAGCGAACCAAGGGCAACCTGCGGGTGAGCGCGCCCCGCCGCGCCCCGGGTAGCGCCGCGGCCGGGACGGGGAGAAGGACGGCGGAGGCCGGGCCTTGGGGTTGGGACTTTGGGTCAGCGGCGGGCGGGTTAAGGCCCCCCTCGTTGCCTTGGGAAGGGAGCTGTAGGCCGCCGAACGCTGTACCCCGTCGGGAGGCGGCCTTGCCTTCGCTGTCGGTGGGAGTAGGTGGGGCTGGGGAAGCTCCGGGCCTGGGTCTCTGCTTCAGGAGGGTGTGGTGGCAACTCCCCGCGGCTTTCCGGGGAAGGGCAGGGGTAGGGTAGGGGTGTGTAACTGCGAAATGACCGCGGGTGTAAGTTCACAAGGTAGCGGTGGGTACGTTTAGTGTATTTTAGTGTTAAGAGTGCACTTGTCGTGGTGTTTCCATCCTGCCGCCCGGCCTGGTGTGTGACATCTGTCCTATGTGGCACCTGCGCAGGATGGGAGAACTGCAGGCGAAGTGTTGCGTTCAGGTTGTGGAAGTCCTGCAAATCTTTTCTCTTTCCCATACTTAGAGAAGACTATGTTCTTCTATGCAGTTCATGCTACAAAGAAATGAGTCTGTATAGTTGAGGTTTCACACGCAGGAAAAAATGACTTACCCTGTGGGTATACTAGTCAAGTAAAGAGTGGCTTACGTACTTCAAGAAAATCAGAAAAGTACAATGAACTTCAGTAAACTGTCATCACTTAAAAAAGAAAACCAAGAACAAATTCACAAAACTGCAACTGTCATTAGGAAATAATTTGGACTATGAGGTGTCACAGAGAGCATTAAAGTATCAGTCGGTTTGGGGACTTTTTTTTCAGAAGAGTATTTGACAAAAACGTGAGCCATTGATACGATGAGCAATGTGTGGCTTACCTGGGGCAAACTAGAAGAGAGACGAGATGCTGACCTTCCGAATAGTCACTGCAATACTATCAGGATGGTATTGCACCGTGTTACCCTTTTACTCTTTCTTGCCTCCTTTGTTGCTGGTAGCATCCTTTGGTTTCTGTGTGTTTCTTACTTATCCCCGTGATAGGAAGAACATTCCTTGGGAGTTCTATTGGTCCATATGCAAGAACATAAGAAGAGCTAGTAAACACAGAAGTAGTAAAGGAGGGTAAATCATTTCTTAATAAACTGTTCACTTAAAGAAGGACTTCCCTGTTATGCTTTTTTGCATGTGTGGATAAACAATATAATTTCTGTGAGTATTCATGGATTAAAATCATTATGTGAAGGGAGTGCTGATTCTAAAGGGGCAAATAATTTTCTAGGTCAAACTTCTATGTTTAAAGCATAGGTGGCCTTCTTTTGTGAGACTTTATTTTAAATAGAAGGTTAATTATACAACATAAATAGGATCATTATTTCAAATGCATGACATGTGTAAAATAAAATAAAATTACTGAAACAGATAACTGACTTCTATCCCTATTTTTTGTCAGCCCTCCAGCAGTGGGCGAGCTGCAGAGCTCCTTGCCAAAGAACGTGGAACAGTGCCTGGGTTTATTGGCTTTGGAACATCTCAGAGTGATCTAGGATATGTCCCTGCTGTTCAAGGAGCAGAAGAAATAGACAGCCTTGTGGATGCTGATTTTCGAATGGTGTTGCGAAAACTTTCTAAAAGGGATATCACAACAAAATTAAAAGTAGGTGTACCCTTTGTCCCCCCTAACCTTTTTTTATTGAAAAACAATACATTTTTCTTAAGGATGGGAGAGGAATATGTCAAGGTAGCTAATCCTAGTTTCATATTGGTAAATTTGCTAGAACTTTAAGCCAGAAGGTATCTTAGAAGTCTTAGGAAAAGGTCTGTCATGCAATTCAATGGCCCTTTTTACCATAAGATTAACTCTATAGATGCTCAATTGCAAGAAATGACTTGATTTTTGAAAAGGTATGTTACAGTGTCTGGTAGAAGCTGGTAAATCACAGAACATATCTGTCAGATTTCTTAAATCATTCTTTTGATATCTTGATTTTAGGCTATGCAAGAGTTTGGGACAATGTGCAAGGAAAGAGAAGCAGAAGTTGTTAAAGGTGTTCTTCCTTACTGGCCAAGAATTTATTGTAAAATCTCACTAGTAAGTATTAAAGTATCTACATTAAAAACTTCAGACTCAGGATACTTTCTGTGAAAAACCTCAAAAGCAGTCTTTATTGATAACTTTAACTTTACTGGTGTGCTGGTTTTAGCTGGGGTAGAGTTAATTTTCTTCATAGCAACTAGCACGGGGCTGTGTTTTGGGTTTGTGCTGGAAACACTGTTGATAATGCCGGGATGTTTTAGTTATGGCTGAGCAGTGCTCACACAGAGCCAAGGCCTTTTCTGCTCCTCTCACCACCCCACCAGCAAGTAGGCTGAGGATGCACAAGAATTTGGGAGGGACACAGCCAGGTCAGGCAGGTCAGGTCAGATGCCAACTGACCAAAGGGATATTCCATACCATATGATGTCATGCTCAGTATATAAAGCTGGGGGAAGGAGGAGGAAGGGGAGGACATTCGGAGTTACAGTGTTCATCTTACCAAGGAACCATTACACGTGGTGGAGCCTGGCTTTCCTGGAGGTGGCTGAATACTTGCCTGTTGATGGGAAGCACTGAATGAATTCCTTGTTTTGCTTTGCTTGTGTGTGCAGTTTTTGTTTTACCTATGAAGCTGTCTTTATCTCAACCCACAAGTTTTTTCACTTTTATTCTTCTGATTCTCTCCCCTGTCCCACCAGAGGAGAGTGAGTGAGTGGCCATGTGGTGCTTAGGTGCTGGCTGGGGTTAAACTACAACAGTTGGAATTACTGACTTGCTCTAGGGAAAAACAGGTAGTTGAAGGAAAGTAGTATTCTTTATTGTGGAGATATTTCAGAATTGGCAGTGGGTGGAATCTTGACCTGTTTATGCCAGGTCACTGTACTCGCTGGATCAAGCTACCTATTTGTTAGACCTTTATGATAAAAGATGACAAGGTATTTCTTCTCATGAAAAGTTATTATATGTAGATTCCAGAACAGCTAAGAAATTGTACTGTTCAGTTAACATAATTACAAATTGATTTGGTCTAGGACTAGTTACACACCAGTCTTAATATTAAAAATAAAAAACAAACAGCAAAACCAAACATGAAAAAAACCACCCCCACCTCCCCTGCCAAACATGAAAAGACCATGTGTAGCCAGGTAATCCATATTTTTCTGATATATTTAATACATCTCGAAATTACCTGGACTACCTACATTTGGAAATGTGATATTGGACAAAATGAATCACTATTCTGATCCAGTAAAACAATTCCTAGTATTTCTTTCAGGAGCTGGGAGTGTAGAAAGTCATGATGTAAATTTGTACAGAAGTGATAGATAATGATGCACAGTTATTGTAGGATTATGGTCATTTTAATCCAAAAAGTGTCTTCAAGTCTTCCTGTTTCTCTTGGCTTTTGTCTTTCTGCTAAATGTTTGTATAAAATGGAAAAGAAACTATAGTTAGGGATATCAGGAAAAGGTTACAATTCTGGATATACAACACATCGGGAATATGATGCTGCTAAGTTAGGACTCTCCCCTTATTTAGGAATACAAAGCGGGCTAGGTTGTAGGACTGCAACTTTTTGGTCATTGTTGTTGCATATTTTCAAATCTATAGAGCCCAATTCATTGTGATAATGGCTGAACTGAGAGAAGTCTATTTTTTTGTGTCATCATCAGTTTTGTGTCAGCTGCTTTGAAGTAGCCAGCAGGAAAAGTACATTTCTTAAACAAATAAACCTTTCCTCTTTTTTTTTTTCTTTTCTTTTCTTTTTGCTTTAACAGGATCATGATCGCCGTGTTCGAGAAGCAACTCAGCAATCTTTTGAGCAGCTGATTCTTAAAGTAAAGAAACACTTAGCTCCTTACTTAAAAAGTATCATGGGATATTGGCTGATTGCTCAATGTGACACTTACTCCCCTGCTGCTTCTGCTGCAAAAGTAGCTTTTGAAAAAGCTTTTCCTTCAAGCAAACAACCTGAAGCCTTAGCATTCTGTAAAGATGAAATTCTTAATGTGAGTTTATATTTATGTTATTTCTTTGAGGCTTTCTGTTGAGTATATGTCAACTTTTATTACAAGCTTAAAACTCAGCCTGCCCCCATCTGTTCTTCATGGTTAAATTTCTTTCTCACCTGAAACATTGCTCCTGCTAACGTGAAGGGAAGGCTGAGAGTGATGCATCCTCTGTTTTTTTTTGACTTGCAGTTAGAATGACTGGAACCAGAGGAAGGAATATGAAGTGAATTTTCTTGTATGCATTTCCAGTGTAATGGTGCTCAGTAATCATGTAATGTTGCTGAGGGATGGAATAATGGTGCCAGAATAGTTTAGCTGCAGTGGTAGAGGATTAAAAAATGCTGAGCAGTGTTTCAGAGAACCTCTACAAGTTTAGTTCTGACCATGGTTAATGCTCTTTTGACAGTTGTTTATGAAACTGAATTGAATGAATTTAAAAAGGTGAAAGTTTGTGTTGCTGGCTCATCATTTCCAAACTTAACCATTTTGTTTTGTCTTAGTTTGGCTTCTTTTTACCAGAAGCCTGTTGTCGTGGGACTGCAGCTTACAAAGTATTATGAAGTCTTGATTCAAACAGTACCACAACTGCTATGTTCAGCAGGAGTCAAATTGTGTTCTTGTTCACTAGCACGTCTAAAAGACTTGACTCAGGGGCTGTCAAGTTTTATTGTAGAACTCCTTCTGAATAATGTATAGACTATATTATTTATATATAAATATTTGATTTTCATGTGTATATATTTATTTTTTTTTCCCCTAGGTACTTCAAGATCACCTTCTGAAAGAAACACCTGATACTCTCAGTGACCCCCAGTATGTTAGCCTGCTTTCATGTATATGGTTTGTGTCTTGGTCTGTATTGCATTTTTTGCCCATGAAGGTAGTAGATTTAGTTTTATTTCAAGAGGCAGAATAGTTATTTGAGTCCAGATCCCTGCAACTTTCTTTGAGACTAAAGTATAAATGCTTTTGAAAGTTTCAGCTTGTTTCAGCTCCTTTATGTGTAGCATTTTCGAATAGCTAGAAGATGAGATGACTTGAAACTCTTTCTTTATCTAACAACTTCATAATGTAATTTGGTAGCATTAGAACCTATGGAAAGTTTACATTTTTACATTGCTGTCATCTGAAATCAAAAGAAGAACGCAGAAAAACTGAAGACAGTTTAGATGAGTTTGAGAAGCCTACTGCCTTATTTATGGTTCACTTAAATTGTTTTGTTTTGTTTTGTTTTCTGAGAACTGTACCAGATGAAGAAAGGGAAGCCAAATTTTTCCGGATTCTGACCTGTTCCTTGTTAGCTTTAAAAAAGTTGCTTAGCATGTTGCCAAAGAAGGAGATGCATTCATTGGAAGAAAAGTTAAGGTCACTTCTGTCCCAAAACAAATTTTGGAAATACAGCAAACACAGCGTACCACAGGTGACTTTATTTCTTTTTTATTCTGGTTGGTTCTAGTTAAAGATTATACACTGAACCTAAGTAAGTATTAATTGCTTGTATTTTAACAGAATGAACTTTGTACTTCACTGAATTATATTTGAAACAGCCTTCAAATTTCTAGGCCTTAAATAGAAAATATTACTCTAAAATTTGCCCATTAGGCTAATTTCTTATTTCAGTGTCACAGTCATCTATTGTATTGTCACAATCATTTATTACTGTAGGTTCAGATTAGTGTAAAAGATAGCAACTCTGTCAGTTTACCCCCTTAGTGCTTTTGGATTTTCATTTTTTTAAACTATTTTATTTGGTCTTTAGTATGACCAGTCATGCATAGTGATGAATTGATTCTGGTAACATTTTGTTTAAAAAGTTTTAAGGTGCTTTAGTGAAAACATGCTTTTGGAGAAGTATATTAAAATTTTTGACAAGCATTTTATCACTAAAACAAAACATTAAACAGTCTTATAAAAGAATTTCTTTACTTTTCTTTATTTTTCATAATATTGAAGCCTTTGCTGATGTGATGAAATATGGGGGCTGTATGTTGTAAGTTACAGTGACTTCAAAAGCAACATTAGAAATGGCATGTAGGGACAGAGTATTGTCATTTGACTAAACTTTTATTTTTCTGTGGCCTGTGTCAGGTTCGCTCAGCTTTCTTTGAGCTGGCTTCTGCTTTGTGCCAGTACTTACCTGAGCTGGTGAAAGCTGAAGCACCAAGAGTTTGTCCTGCTGTTCTTCTCGGCATTGATGACAGTGATGCAGTGGTGTGTCCTGCTCTTTGGGAAGCTGTCCTCTATGTTATTGCCACTGTTGAGGTAATGTGGAAAACCTGAGGGGCAGATATGTAACTCGAATTTAACTTTTCACTAACTGCCAGTGTTCTCTGTGTAGGATTAGGAAATCCAGCTTGAATGGGTTTTCTTTAGGATTAGTATCATGAATTTATCAATGCTACGTGTTACTTCCTCCTTGGGATTCTAGTGTAACTTGCAAATATGTAGTCTGTCCATCATACCTGATAATCTGAAGTGTTTTATAAGTTAAATTAAGTTAACATTAACCTGATTCCCTTTGATTAAAAATAGTTACTAATAAATAAAATAATACTTAAAACCTTTTTATTGGTTAAAGACAGTTATAAAAATGACTTGCAGTGGATTTATGGTTTGTTTTTTTCCCCTTCTAAGTATGCTTTTTTGTCCCCTTCTAAGTTTTTCCCCTTCTAAGTATGCTTGGTTCAAAACTTTATTTCACTTTTTTTTTTTTTTTTTAAATTTAAAGTGAAATATGAGCTTTGAATTTATTAGCAGGATGAATGGTGTTGCCATAGACAGGGATGCTTGGAGGGTTTAATGCTGCAGATCTCTTTTGTAACTGCTCATATAAACTGTAACATTTGTGTGTGTGGTTAATATCTTTTTTCAGCTTGCTATAAAAATAGTTATCTGGAACTATGATAAATCATATCAGATGACAAAAGATTTGATGTTTTGGGGGGAAGTGCCAAGGTATTTTTGGGAGGAGTTTTGAAGTTAATGATGCTTCTGAAGTTAGGTCATTGAAGCAAGTTGATTGCTCTTGATAAAAAGAACTCAGAATTAAACACAGAATCAGTTACAATAATGATTTTTATGAAGTATACTTACGACATTATTAAAGAAGAAGCATTTAATTTCAGTTTGCTAACAAGGAAGGTCCATTGATTTTAAACAATACATACATAATTGTATCATATTAGCTTCTTAAATTCACAAGTTGAAATAGAGAGAAAATAATTTTTTAAAATAATGGCAAGTGGATTTAAATTTTACAATAACTTGTTTCAGCTACAACATAAGGAGGTAGATTAAATGCCTTGCTTGGAAGGCAACATATTCTCATTTAATGTACAAAAAGTATATTTCTTTCTGTAGGACTGTTGGAGTCATATAAATGCCAAAAAGGGAGTTTTACCAAAGCTATGGACAGTGCTTCGAGAAGGTGGACGAGGACTAGCTACTGTTATATACCCAAATCTCTTGCCATTCTTTAGCAAGGTACCTCCTGGCATTGCAGAACCAAAGCTGGAATATTTCAGAACTTTTTTCAGCTCTATAATTCAAGGGTACGGACCACAAATTTATTTATTTAGTTAGTTAGTTATTTGAAATCAAGTCTCTTTTATGTTTGGAAATAGGAGAACTAATTTTCTTTAAGCATTCAAAGATAAGTAACATATAATTTAGCTTGAGGATATATAAATATGCATTATTTGCTTATTTGAGAAAAGACTGTTTTCACTATGATATTTGAAAATACTTTTAAAAGTATTTTTAAAATACTTTTAAATATCCAAAACTAGAGTCAGTCCTTTAACCCCTTTAAAATTTAGTCTTTCTAAACCTTTAGCTGTCTTTTTGATTTAATTGTCTTCCTTACCTGAATCATTTTTATCTTTCATTGTCAAAGCTTCCTGTTTATTCCATAAGTTTTAAAACGGGAAATTGATTTAAAATAAAGATTGGCTTTGAAGATACCAGGCTCTTTTCACCAGTTATTGCAGAGATTATTGGTGATAAGTATTGTGATTTTGAAATTTCCTATAGGCGGGAACTTTCATTGTTATGTTACTGATATTTTAAAGGCTTGAAATGATGTTTTTTTGCCTTTAAAATACATCAAAAAGTACCACAGAACAGTAGACAGCATGCTTGACTGCGTATGTTACCTCTATTTTCACAGGTATTTTTTAATGAATGCTAAAACTAGATGAAAAAGTTATTTTAACATAAGTTGTATTAAATGCATGATTTAATATGTCCTGTTGAATTGGGTTTGATCTCCCTCCTGTCAGTGATTCTATGAATCTGTATTATCTTATTGGTGGTGTTTGGACAAGAACAACATAACCAAGGTTACATTCATGACATATGTCCTGAGTTTCTCAGAAGCACGGATGATTGAGCATGTCCTCCCTCTAATGCTGCCTTTCAATAGGTTGTCAACTGAGCGAGCAATAGCCAGTCCTTCGGAAAGTTCATCAATTATAATTGCATTTATGGAATGTCTGCGCTTTGCCGTACTCCAGAAGATAGACGAAGAAGATGACCAAAGACAAATCCATCAAATGCTTATACATGACCAGGTACTTATTCAAAATACCTAATATGTGTACATTTAATAATTTTAAAGTTAAACATAAATTTCTATGAGGATTTACTTCTCTGTTGAAAGTTTCACTAGATTTTATGGAAAAAAAATCTTACTGAATTTAGTCAATTTTTTCCTTCCTCTAAAATCTTCCCATTTACCGTACAGTTTAAATTATATTTTAAAGAAATAAAAATTCCCATCCTGTATATTTTTATTAAGGGTTCAAGCATGAGTAATTCTGGTGGTTTTGGAATTGTTTATGTAACTTTTTTTTTCAAACTTATAGCATTTACTGGTATTACGAAGAATAAAATGGTCATCTGGTTAGATCACTGTTCTTTAATATTTTTTTTTGTCTTTATAGCTAATTCCTCTTACTGATGCTGTACTTAAGGAGCCCAGGTTACAAAATGGACCATTATTTTATCAAATAGCAGAAACATTGAGCTCCTGGGAAGCTAAAGCAGAACTCTCCAATGATGATAGCACAGATGAAGTTTTCCAGGAACTGTTGTCAAATTTTTGGGACCATCTTTTAAAAAAGTGTGTACTTCATGTTGATATGTTGGATGCTGATGAGAAGTTGTTGTTTGCCATATCTGGTATGCTGGAAATTCTTCAGAATCCCAAGAGTGCTACAAAACCAAACAACAGAAAATCTCTCAAAATCAGATTTACAGATGAGGATGAATCTGAAAGAACCACAGCGAATGGAAAGCTCACGGAAGTGAGAAATAGTGACTCTGAAATACAGGCTGACTTGCAGCACAGTTCACTTCTAAGGAAAGAACCTTTAGAAAATTTAGTCTGCAACCTTGCTGAACTGAGTATTGTGTATGTAAATGAGCAGAAGTCAGAACAGCATTTGAAATTTCTCTCTGCCCTGCTCAACTCTTTTTCTTCAGACAGAGTTTTTCAGGTACTTTTAGAGCAGGGAAAAGATGCAAGTTCTGCTCAAGCTGAATCCCAAAAAGAAATTAAAGCTCATTATGAAAGTCCATCTGTACAATTTCTGTATCTGAATTTAATAACTTGGCTGAAAGAAGACTGGAGGAAAGACACCCATTTTCTGGTGGATATTTTGTACAGCATCCTTAATTGTTGTAACGGTAGTGATGAAAGGAAAATAATTCTTGATGATTTAACAAAGGTATGATTCTCATTTATTTTGTTATTAATTATTATCAAAGTGACTGCTCTTTTTGTGGGCTGTGCTTGGTTAATCATTTTATTTTGTGGCTGTGGAATGGAAGATATTTTACATGAACTTGGATAAGTTCATCGTTAAGGAAGATGACAGTGTTAGGGTGAAAGGTTATAACATATCCCGTTCTATATGTTGTAAATAATTAAAAAAAAAGTAATGTTAACATCAGAATTTCTTTGTTCTTGCTTCTTTAAACAGTGTGCTTTTATACTAATCATTGATGACCTTTCTTATAAATGCAGCCCCTTATTGATCTATGTGGTAGAGAAAGACTTGGACACCAAAAATAACTGGAGCTTAGCAACTTCTCTTTATTCACTGCAGAAAATAATGTTGTGCAGGAAACTGTGAAAATGGTATTAAATGCTTCCTATTCAGCAAAGAATTTGTTTAATATTGTGGAATTTGTTTTTCTTTTCAGATGGATCTGAAATGGATTATTTTTCTCCAGATAATTCAAAAGGTACCTCTTAAGATTTTTTTTTTTGTTCTTGTTTTGAATATTTCTGTATTGTTAGCTTTAAGAGTTACATTTAACTTTATTTTTTTTTTTTAAGTAGTGATAATTTCCATAGCTTGAAAATCTTGTAGTAATAGTTTGAGCGTTGTTTTTTTTTTAACTGCATTTAAGTCTGGGCACACTCTTAGAAATGTATTGATGGTACCAAAACAAATGTATCGTTTTCCCTTCTGTTTTTTGGTTAGTTTGCTCTTTGAGTCAGAGGGATTCCTGATTTGTTTCTGGTAATCCCTTCTAACCTAGAGAGTGTGAAGCTGGATATCAGACCAATAATTTGAATGATTATTTGTATCATCACACTTACATCATGCTTACAAGGGACAAATAATGTATGGGTTTTTTCACAAGGGACATTGAGACACTGATATGTAAGTGATTGCCTAGGATGGAATATGAAGTGTATTACAAGAACTCATAGCAGTTGATTTAGAATCCAGTGCACTCACTACAGTATCTTTTCTCAGAGTTACTGTGTATTTCAGGAGTCCTCAGTTCTTATGATTTTGTAACTTATAATGGCCTATCACCAAAGTAATGCTTGCCTGATTTGTGACCTTCCATGTTTTTTAAGAGAAATTCACATGCACTAAATAGATTTGCTGTTAATTTATTTTATTTCTGCCAACCTAGTCATCCAAAAGTTATCTTTCCAACTTCAGTGTAGGTATTCCCTGGACTCTATAGTTGGAAAAAAAGGAAAAATAAGAGCTTTTAAAAGGTGACTTGTTTCACTCTAAAGTAGAGGTCTGACCTAGCCATAGATTGCTCTCTCTGATCAAAAAGAAAGCTGAGGAGATCGTTGTAGGCATAAACACCTGGAGACATATTTTTTTTATGGCAGATTATATTATTCCCACTCATGGGTGCAGGATGACATGTTAATCTTATGCTTAGTTAGTAATAAAACTCAATACCCTCAAAAGATTATTAGAATTATTTTCCTCGTGATTCAGGCATGCTCAAGCACAACAAAACTTTACTTAGTGTCTGACTGGCTAAAAGGAGATACTCTTGGAGAAAGACTTGTAATGCTGGCAGATGATCTGTGTCACCTGGGTTTAAAACCTGTAGCAGCCTCATCAGAATCATCCTCTTCAGAAAGGTGGACCCTCCTGAGCCTTGTGTTGTCACAACACATTAAAAATGGTAAGCATATTTATTCCTTGAAGTATAAATATGACTCTTACACTTTGTAGAAGGTTGAAAGGAGTCTGAGAACTGGTTTTTTGGTTTGTCTATTTGTTTGTGGGAATTTGGGTTGGGTTTTTTGGGGGGGGGACAGTGGTTTGAGATTTATCTTATTTTTTTAATTTTGTAAACACTAACTTGCAATTGCAACATTGCAATTTTTATTGGTCTGCGTTGCTAAACAAAACTCGGTATTTAGGGAAGAGATTCAGATTTACAAGTCCGTAAAACTTGAGGAAAATTTAACTAAGTTTGAATTATTAGCTGATGTGCTGTAAAATAATACTAATTTTTAAACCATAAAATCTGAAATTTACCTTCAAAACTGAAATATCAAAAATCAATGGTTATGGACCCATGTATGTATTGGTAATGCCTTCTTACAGGACCTGTGAACTGCTTTGAACCACTTTCAGTTACATTTATGTATTTTTAAAATGCTCTGTGTGCGATTATGCTGTATTTGTAATCGAGTTTTTTATTAATAACATCCCATTTAATTTATTCCTTGCATTTTATGATATCTGTGATACAGACTTCCGTTTTCTTGGTGTTTTCCATGTAAACTTGTTCTTCGTGTTTTGTTAAACTCAGCAGTTGCTTTGGCCCCTGAGGTCACATGCTTCAGTTTCCATGCATGCTGGGCGCATTCATGGTGCTTTCAGGTTTCAAAGATGCACAGGACAAGTTGGCTGCAGTGGAGTATCACACCTAGTGCAGTGGAGTTTCCTATCTAGTGCACCTAGTGAAGGTGTTGCAAGATTGTTATTTCTGCTATTGGAATTTTGCACATGGATACTCCTCTGGATGCAGAGGAGTGTCAGAAAAAACATATTCCCTCTCTGCAGAGAGAGTCTGACAACCTTGCTTGCTTGTAAGTCAGTGGTGCCCTGGGGCTGATTGTCCAGTGACTTTGCTTTTTTGGCTCTAGAGCTGGAGGTACCAGCTCTAAAAACAGGTGTGACCTGTTTTTAATGTATGTTGGATGAAGTCTAAGTGACCTTCAGGAACTATGGTAGTTCTTAGCAATTTTAGCCAAAACAGAGTATATGGACTTTCCAAAAGACCTCTTATCTAAATTTCTCAAGGTAAACTGTCATAGAGTAAACGGATGGGTCTTTCGTGGATCAGTAACCTATCAGAACATAGGAATTAAAGGGGAAAAAGGATAATTGTTGGAAAGATGATAATGGTTTCTGATAAATTATTTAGAGTAATCAAAATTGAAACTTCAGGGAGCTGCAGAACTGTGTTGTGATAATGAATGATCAACTGATAGAATTAAAAATTAATTTCAAAACCTATAAATATTAAAAGTAGACATGGGAAGAACACAGTTGTAACTGTATCTATCCAGTGGAAGGCTCTGAGCTGTTAAAACTCAGAAAAGAGATCTGTCATTGTCATGGTTCCCTGTAAATAGTAGGTTTGTGTTCAGCAATAAAAAAGGAATACAGGTTGTTAAGAGCTGCTGTGAAAAGAACAGCTGATAAATTAAAATTACTATAGTATTGGTGTGTCAGTATCTTGAATACGGCCTGTAGTTTTTGTCACTGAAATATTCTTGTTCACCTATATTCTTTTGAAAAAAAAGGTGTGATAGAATTGCCCAGAGAAAGGTGGCAGGGATAGTTGAGCAAATGCAGTAGCTTCTGGTTGCAGAGGCAATAAAACAGACTAGAATTTTTCAGCTTGCAATGAATGTGATTTGGGATGGGGTTGTGATAAAGAGCCATAAAATCATTATTTTGCTATGGAAAAAGCAAATAGGAAGAAATTTTTCATTGTTAATTTAAATGGGAGAGCCTGAGATTGCTTACAGATATTTAGAAATCAGGCTTGGTGAAAGAAAAAAGCATAGTTCTTCATACAGTTCATGATTAAATAATGGAACTCATTGGCACAGGATGCTGTGGAGTTTGAGGATAAATGGCATAAACCTACTTCAATCCAGTAAGAGACTAAGCATATTCTTGGAAGATTGACTTGATTGGGTTAATTATATGCAGTGGTCCAGATGTAATCTCTGGCTTTCAGTTGATTCCCAAAAGCTAGGAAGGCATAAAAGGGGAAAGGTTAACTCTGCACTTGCTCTGCTTTAAGATACTTTTTGTCTGAGCTGCTTCAGAGGGAGGATACTTGGCAATATGAAGCTTTGGCTAGGTGATCCTAGATGACTGGAGTAAGATAAAGAGTTTAGGTATACATTAGACTGTAGCTGCTTGGCCCTTTATTTTGCATTCAAAATTAGTAAATAAAAACCAAATCTGTACCTATTGGTATGATGCCTGTGAATGATTGTTTTTATCGAGTAGTCAAAGTATGCTGTCTTTTTCCTTTTTCCAATAGAATCTTTGATTGGTGAAACTTTTGTTGAAAGGATTATTGATAAACTTCAAGCAGCTCTGTCTAAAGCTAAGGATCTTTCTGAAGCTGGAAATTCTGAACTATCAGTATCTTTCATCTGCGATGTAGCCTCAAGCTTTTTCAGCTCAGTTAAAGGATGCTTACTGATGCCATCCTCAGAAGACTTGCTGCTTACCATCTTCCAGTTGTGTGCTCAGAAGCAGGATGCTACGCATTTAACAGGTAATCTGGTAAAAGAACTTCAAACTTTTTTGTAGTTGATGATTACATCTAAATTCTTTTTTTTGAAGAAGGCAACAGATTCAAGTATATAATAGAATATTGAGTTTCTTGCACAGACATTGATCTCTTGCAGCTGTAACTGACATGAAAATCTCTGCTTTAATTTACAGTGCCAGTAGTTACTACTAAACATGAAGTCCTGTACATCTTCACAAATATTTAAAACTTTTTTGATGTTTGTATCTCTGTGCCCCAGCTATCTTTAAGGCTGTGATATTCCACGCTTTGTGGAGTGTTATATGAATTATTTAAGGTCTATTAAGGATGAACTTTTTTTTTTGCTGAGGCTATGTATGAGGCTATGAAAACATGTACGTAATCACTTCATAAGACACATACATTTATTCTGAAGTAATTTGTATTGGTCAAGTTGGTCTGACAAACTGTGATCCATTTCTTTCTCCACTAGCATTCATTTTCAGACTGAGATCTTGATTTATATTCTTTGAATGCAGAATTTAAGAAGTGATAAATTGGTATATTAATTTACTGACATAAATACAAAGGAGGAAATGTTGCAGTTGTTGTAGAAGTGAAGTAGGACAATGCTGACCTGAAAACCACTGCTAATTTGCAAATGAGTATTGATGTTGTGAATGTTGAGTATTTCAGTATTTTAAAAAGGTCTAGTGTTTTGAAGACCATATGAACATACTGTAGTAGACAACAGAAACATCACTGTTATTCTCAAAGAAAACATTAGCTGTGCCTCAGAGTTAATTGTTATTCTCAAAGAAAACATTAGCTGTGCCTCAGAGTTAATTTAAAATTGCTCTACAATAAGAAACCTGTGTGTTTGCCCTTGGTAGTTACTGCAAGTATCTGCATAGAAGAGAGAATTCTTTTCCTGCTGTAGGAAATGTGATCATGGCTGTATGCTGTAGGTTGTAATAAGAGTTTACATGTTTGTGATGTGTTTACTTGTCTGTTTGTTTGTTTTTTTCTCCTTACAATAGATGTGCTTGTATGTAAATTAAAACACACTTGGATGTCTGGTGTGCATTCACTTGTGCATCAACTTCGGAGCATGCAGAAGCAGAGTACCTTTTTGCATAAGTCTGCGCTGTGGGTCAAGAATCAAATTCAGTCTTCCTCTTTGGATGTGAAAAGGTAATTGTGACGTACTTGGCCATTTCATAAGAAGTTGCTCTCCAAATCAAACTCAGATCAGTGCTATACTATTCTTTATTTAATCGGTATCTGTGTTACTGAGAGATTTTCAGCCTGACTGTTGTAGAGCATAAAGCAGTTTACATAAAGCTTTTACTGGATAGTGCCAAACTCATTTGCAGTGTTGCTGTCTTTTCTCAGCCTTCAGGTTTTGATCTCTGCAGTTAGTGATTTGTTGTCTAAGCTTATGGAAGCTGATGGACAGTCTGGATATCTCGTGGGAGCTTATATTGACCATGTCACACCAAGCAAAGCCGAGTGGGGGAAATTGCAGGAGTCTCTACCCACTGAGGTAAGAAAATGCACGCAGTAATCAGTCTTACCTCAAGACTCTGGCCTTTAGGGTGATAAGCATTCTCTATTTTGACACGGCACTGCAATGATGAATATGTGCATGCCTGTGTAAAGGTGCTCTTCAGCCTCTTTCCGTGACAGAGGACAAAATCTCTGTTTCTGGTTCCATGCAGTACTACTGGAGAAAATCAAAGCAATTGAAATTACCCTTTTATCCATAGAACGTCAGCAACTCACTTTACAATTCAGGAGTTTTGTCTGACAGAATATACATCATGCATATGTTCTTATCTTTAAGTTAATGGCATGAATATGTTCTTATCTTTAAGTTAATTGTTCTTTAAAATTAATTTTATGAAAGACACCAATGTCTGCAGAGGAACATGATGCCCTATCAACAAAATTCTTATATATAGAGAGTGGAAAGTGGGGAAAGACATAAATTTCCTGTTCAACCACCACTATTCAGTAACCCTGGTATTCTTTGTAAAATATATAGGGTTCTAAAGATACATATTTATTTCTGAGGCAGGAATGAATTTTCAAGTTACTGCTGTTCATTTAGGCTTTTTAATATGCTGGAGAGGGTCAGCCTCAGCATTGTGCTTTTGGTGTTGATTTTTAACTTTCATTGTATTTTTTAATAATTATGAATTTTCAGGGTTAAACAGATCATAGCTCTATCAGACATCATTAAAATGTCAATTACTTGTTCATACTCTTTTATGCACATGTTACAGTGGATGCACAAACCACTTTTGGAAGGAAGGCTTAGTATGAATTGTGAACCTTTGGGATCTTGTGTCAAGCAGTGTGCCACAACTAAACTTCCAGGCCATCTGTGTACCTCAGCCTTGTTAAGTAAAATGGTTCTGCTCGTATTGGAAAATGGTCTAGTCCATGGAAACGATGATGCTGAAAGAAAGAAAATTGACAATATAAGTAAGTTACAATGATAAAACTTAAAGGAATTTGATTTTATAGTAGTTGTAAATGAACCTGAATTGATAATTAGAAATGAATAGCTATTATTATTACCTATAGGATTATGGCTATGAAAAATCGTCCTTTTACCTTGTGTTGTTTTGTTTTTGTTTTCTTTAGTTCTCCTTTAGAAGTGTAAATTTCCACAACTATAGTGTTTATGTTTCTAGGACCTTTAGGGATTATATACATGCTGTCTCAACAGAACTTTGAATTTGGAGAAGTATTAATTTATGATGAACTTCAAAGTTGTTCATTGCCAAAACACATGGTGCATTGGCATGAGTGAGCAATATGAACTGTATCCGTCCATGCCATCAAATAAATGCCCTGAATGTTTAGCCCTAATGTAAAGATATTTTGAGGCAGCAATTTTTCTTGATTTGACCACGTAGAATCTAATTTATTTTTATTTATTGGATGCTCGAATTGGAGGCAGCATTATCAAATTAACACTTCTGTCTCCAAAAGTCTCACCCTGATGAGAAGTATAATTGTTCAGTGTGGGTCTCTGTAAGCTAATAAAGACATGATTACTATTAGCATCTTTTTTTTTGTTTGTATGGTTTTATCTGGACCTAGATCTTGATTACCTTATATACAAGAAATATAAATATTGAAAGGAAAACCAACAGAAAATAGAGAGGAGTTAGAGGTTTTTTTCATGCTTGATTTACGTTAGAATTTCCTGGACATCTGGAATAATTACAGCTTTTTCTTCTTTTCTATTTTACAAAGCAAAGTGGAGTATCCAGTTCATGCTTTGAAGCACCTGAGATTGTGTGTAAACGTTGTCTTTGTAATGCATTAAAAACATACTTAAAAAATCAACAAAACCTTGACATGAAACTTCTTGCTTATGCACTGAATGTATTCAGCAGTTGTTTGTAAACAACCACCTTGGTTTAATTAGTTGCAGAGCTATTGTACTCATTACAATGGATTGAAGAATTGGAGAATCCTCCTGATCTGCTTCTGGAATATCTTCATATGTTAGAAGAAATGCACATCACATATGAGAAGTTCAGTACACTTGGTAATACAGCTAGCCTTCAGCAAACACTATTCGATAGGTACGTAAGAACAAGTAAAACAACACTGAACTCTTTTTTTCATTTTTTGCATTGTATAGAGTACAAGGTGCCACCATCTTTCCTTACATGTATTGATTCAGACTTCATCCAAATGCTTTTGTTGTGGTCTCTGCGCCGGAATTTATTAACCAGGGTCTTTTTTCTTGTTTGAAGATCAGAGGAACATGGAAGACTCTGGTCCTTAACCATGGCTAAAGTGATTCGTGCGGAAAACACTGTATCCTGTGAGATGAAACAACTTTTTAAGACAACAGAAGGGTATCTTAACACTGCTTCCTACAATCTTTTAGTTTACATTGCAAATGTTGATAATGTTAAATGATACTTATTCTAATGAATGACATTTAAATACTGAAAATTTGGTAGTATATGTGAAAGTGAAACTCAGTTTAATGTGTGGGATTAGTTACATCATAGGATATTAGGTCATTATGAAACAGTTGATAATTCTGTTTACTAGTTAAAATTTTGGGTTTGTTTCATTCTTGATGTTTTTGCTTGTATGAATAGGTTTGTGCCATTGACAGAGGGCAAATTGCACACACTTCAGTGTCTGTCACCTTTTTTAATCGAGGAAGAAAAGAATGAGCTTGTCTTCCACTGTGTGGCCAAACTTATGACATGCACACAGACAGAGCTTTCCAGTACTGATGGTGAGTCTGTTCCTACCTCAGTCCATTTCAGTAAAATTTGAGAGCATTATTCTGCAATAAAGTTTGCTTCTATATAAAATGTTTTAACTATAATAATACAGTTTTTTTCTATACAGAAATGTCTTCTCAGTTTGTGGATTTCTTTTAGACTGTTTGGCATAGTAGTTTTCTGCCTTATTAAGGAAGTACGAGCTATACTGCCTGGTCCAAAATTAGAATTACAGATTTAGGCCAATATTGTTTAAAAATTTGTTTAGTCTGTCTGATTTAAACATGTCTGTAAATACCAAAGTTTTCAATTAATTATTTAGGCTTTACACAGCATGCAAAGCATTAATATTGCCAACTGATAGTGTTATGATCGTCTTTAGATCCCTTAGCAAGAAGTCTTTCACAGGTTATGTATAATTTTTGAGTAGTTCTTCCAGTACATAGGATATATTGTACTGAGTCACAACTACTGTACATACACTTTCAGCAGCTCATGAGAAATTACTTAGAGGTGATTGAGAAGTGTTATAATATTGCTTTGAATATCCTTTAGAAGACCTTTTTTTTAAAAAAAAAACTTATTCATTTTACAGAAAACTCTTTGGAAATAAAAACTGTCCTTCTACACATTTGAATTAGATGTCATTTAAAAGAAAGAAATTCCTTTTTTTCTCTAAGTACTGCTTCCATGCTTTTTTGCGCATGGTCTTAATCAATCTGTATAAAAACTTGAAAGTTGATTTTGTATTTTTTGACAGGACTGCGCTTACTTAAATTGAAAAAACTATCTTTGGTGATTTTAAGCTGTGGACTTCTGTCCCTTGGCAGTGTCCAGGTTTTCAGATGAGTTCTTCAAATAGATGTCCTTAATGTGTGAAAATTTTCAGTGTTAATGTGGTGCAGGAAGTGAGAGGAACCTTGAATCTTTCTACTGTGGTAGTTTTTCCCTTTTTGGGAAACACCTTTTGGACTTAGTTAAGCCTTGCTGGCTTTCCGAGTGAAGCGATGAACCAACTGAATGTGTCTGTGAAACTTTATACAGAACATGGGAAAAAGAATCCTCACTTCTCTCCTGCTGTGAAGTGCTCTTGTGTGTAACACTGGTCTGCATTTTCCTTTCTGCTGCTTCTCATTTTCCTAGGGATTCCTGAGCAGAAAATAGATTGTGGGCTTACCATTCAGATTTAAATTTTTTTTTTCAGAGCAGTAAAATGCTGGTAAAGTTCTTGTAAAACACAGCATTACTGCTTAAGTGAAGAGGGTGGGTTGGTTGGTTGGTTTTGCTATGCATAAATAATACTTTAATTCACTTAATTATTTTTTGTCATGCTTGGAAAAAATGTTAATTTCTCCAAGAAATATCGCTTTATGAAGTTTTCCTTAAAACTGGAAAGGAAAACACTACTAATACAACAGTAGTACTTTACTCTGACAATAAAAATTAACACTGTTACCACATTATTGGAATTCATGATTTGCATAATTTACTTAATTATCTGCCTTAATTATTGCTTAGCATACATTTTTAGTAGCACAAATAGATTTAAATCTTAGCAGTTATTTTCCCTTTTTTTAATTGTATAAACCAACAATGAATCTTATAGGAGGTTTTTGTTGGTTTGAGGGTTTTTTGGGGTTTGTTTTTATTTTTTTGAAGTATGGGTTGGATATAGTATTTCTGATTTAACAATGGCTTCTCTGGTTTAAGTGTTCAATGAGAAAACCTTAACATTAATATCATAAGATATCTTGGATAATATCTAAGTTCAAATAAAACAATCCAATCAATTGACATATGTTGCAATGTTTTGTGTTTCTTGATAATTAAGACCTACTGAGTATGAGTACTATTATTATTTATTATTATTAATTATTAGTACTAATTATTATTATTTATTAATAATTAATAATAATTATTATTGTTATTGTGTTATAGGAGCATTTGGGTGTCTTTCCATTTTGAACTCCTGGTTGGATGATAGAAGTATTGATTGTGACCATCTACTACCTGGAATACTAAAAATCATGATGTCTTGGAAAAATGATAATGAGGACAGCTTTCTCTTTAGCTGGTGGGTGCTAATAATTTGACTTTTTTAAATTTCTAAAACCGGAGTTTAAAAGTACAGACTGGTTATTAACTCAAACAAAATCAATTTGTAAGTTACAACCACTCTCCACTGCTCTGATATTACACTTTTAAGGCTTTGTGGAACTGCATCCCTCAGTTTAATATACCAGTCTTTAAGTATCTAATAACTGTCTAATAACTCGTACTGAAGAAAGTTGTGCGGGTGAATGAAGGCTGGGAAACAAGGAGCTTTTTTAATGCACCTAGATGTCCACTGTTTTCAAAAGCATTCAGAACTGAACAGCTTTTGTAAGTGTTGCTGGATACTCAGTTCCAAATTCTGATTGCTTACTTAGGTAGCAGAAAGAGTACTTGGATATAGAATGTAGGTGGTTGTTTTTTTTTAATTCTGGACCTGAAAATATAACTTGGAAAGCTTCCAGCAAGGAGTGAAAATACACTGAGGTCCATTTGTCTTGAGTGTAGTGAGAAAAATCCAGGCAACAATGTCTTGAAATAATATACACTCTTTGGACACTTGAGGGCTTGTATTTTAAGTTACTGATTTTAAAAATAACTGATTCTTTTTCTTGCATTGATTTATTTAAAATTGCTGTATTTCATAGTTTATGGAATTCTATGACTTGAGTTAATACAAAAATTGTACGGTTTCAGGAATCTGCATAGCATGCAAATAAGCAAGTAGCTCTGAGAGTCTATTTTGTTCCTCTTGACTGACTTGTTTAGACTTGGCATCTAACGTGGTATTCTAACTCTGAGAGACAGAGTATGAAAAGCACACGGGTGCCTGGTGCAAGACTAATTAGTCCTAAGAGGAGGCGTGAAGGCAAGAATATAAATATTTGTGTCCACAATGTGAATATGAGTAAGCCTTAGTTGTATTTTTATTGCAGCAATCTGAAAGAAACAAGTGCTCAGTTGCTTGGTTTCAACATAGAGATGATGCGTTACCTTCCCTTGCTGCTCAAGAACTCCACGGCCCCTTTGGCCGAGAACGAGTGGGACTTCATTATGTGCTCCATGCTGGCCTGGCTAGAGGTAATAGGAAAGAGACTGTCACTAATCACTCCATGGCAGCTTTTAATAGGGTCCTCCTGATGCCCTCTAACCCTGCAGAGGCCAGCAGGATAAAAAAATGTGCTACAAGATAACTACCTTTTTATAATTTTACCGGGTCGACGTTTCATCCTAAATCTTTGAAAGCTGTATGTCTGTAAATAGGTGAACTTTTAAAGTGGAAAGTTGGGTGTCAGGGTGATACATTGTAGAAGCTATGCCGCATAGCAATTAAATTGCAACAAAGATGCATGAGGGTTGCCAAGATGAATGGAAATTGGGGTGCTCCTAATCATTTTTACTTAGAGTTTAGAAGGCAATGGTCTTAATTTTAACTTTGTTTCATCTAATGCGTATGTTAACTTTCCTGTGCTTTAGAGTAATGATTGATATTAATAGCTGAGTACTCAGCATTTCAAGGTTAACTTATTTTAAAAAGCATCTCAGTTGAAATATTGAACTAAGAAAAAAGCTTCACCTACCGTATGAGTGCTAATATTGCATCTCTAGTTTTGATGTACTTAGCTTTTCACATTATTCCCTGGATATGGCAGGGACAGAGTTATCTCATCTTAGCAAATACTTGACACAATGTTAAAAAGAATTGGACAAAATCCTTTATTCATTGAACTTTGACAAAAGTCATGTGTGGCTTAAAAGCACAAGCAATACTGTAGCTCCTGTTCCTTTTTGTATACGGAGATGAAATTACCTCCCCCTTGAAGTAATACAATGTTTAGTAATGGCATTGATAATTAATGGTAATTTTGGGGTGTGTGTATATATACATATATACACACACACCATATATGTAGCAAATAAATGGTAAAAAATTGGTAATTAAAAAAAAAAAAAGAGTACTTTTGAAATGTGTCTGCTGTAGGCCCTTATGTTGAAAATAATATCCCTTTAAGGCCAAAGTCTTAACATGACATACAAAAATTAACTGAATGAAAAGCAGTATCTGCATTTCAATATCTAAATGATCACATGAAACATCAAAATTATATTCTAATGTTAGAAAATAAGTCAGAGTAAACAACTGAATAATTGTTTATTAGTCAAATGAAGATACAGAATCTCTCACCCTCTAGTGCTTTTTTTTGTTTGGTTGGAGTTGTTTTTAAACAATTGTAGCACCCTCTGTCACTGCACGCTTAGAATGGCAGGCTAGAAGCTTATATATTTGGGCATTTTTGGTCTCAGGACTAATCATTACTGTTATGTGTGTCCCTCTAAATTATTTTTTCAATTTCAAAACAAAACAAGACAAAAACGTACAAGAGAAACAACATATTTGTATAAAAAACCTTGTTGCACACATTAGGTGTTTGGGAATGTTTAAAATATTTAATGATATTCCTTATTTGGGAAGACTAGTAAGAATAAAAGAAGAGTTTCTCTGTGTTGGGACAGAGAAAATATTCTCGTGATTGCCATTTCAGTAATTTCCAGATTACAGTAGTATATTGCCAATCTCCTTCTGCATTTTAGAAATACAAGCATCGCATTGGTGACACTTATATGTTTGGGAGAAAAAAGTGAGAGCCCTTCATGTATCCATTTTGACTCACTTGGCTGCACTAGTGCTCTAGATAAGCTACAGCCGTGTACATTTCTCTTTGAATCCACTTGGTGGCAGTTTCTTTCTGTCATTATAAAGAAGTTCAGATAAGGGAAACAATCCAGGATCCTAAATGTTGATGAGACTTGGAAATAATTTTCAGCAATAATTTATATTAATAAAATACAGATTATATTTTACAACTTTTTTCTTTCTTTTTTTTCTCCCAAATTGTTTTAAAATGGCTTTGCAATTGAGTTGTCTTTGAAATTACACTTTCTGGTGTAGACAGGGAACGTGAAACAGGTGTTTTAAAACATTTATAGTTGTTAAGAAATCTTCCTTTTATTTTTTCCTCCTAGACAACAAGTGAAAACCATTCGCTTTATCATGTCCCACTTGTGCAGATTTTTGCTTGTGTCAGTTGTGACTTAGCATCTGCCCTTAGTGCTTACTTTGAAGCTGCATCTCCTGAAGCTATTGAAAACCTTCCTGTGAACTTGATCAGTGAATGGAAAGAATTCTTTTCTGAAGGAATTCACAATTTGCTGTTACCTTTGTTGGTGAAAGTCACAGGCAAGTATATGGCAAGGGGGGTAATAGTGGTGCCTGTCAGTCTATTCTGAAATAGAATTTGACAGGCTGTATTATTAATTTATAGGAATATTATGTCAACATAGCTCATAAAAACTCACTTTTTGAACACTTGCATTCTAATTAGTGAAGTAACTGCACTTAATATCGTGACTTTTAAGATTCGATGGATTATGATAAACAGAATTTGAGTTATTTCTAGTAATGCTTGTTTATGGGATCATCCATACATTATGTATCACAGCTTGTCTTTCTCTTTTTTTAAATAGGAGAAACCAAAAATGCATCTGAAGGCTCCTTTCAGAACTCTGTCTTAAAGTCTTTGGGTGAAGCTCTAACATACATCTCGAAGGACCAGTTGTTAAACCATAACTTACCAGCCAAGTTTGTTGCAGGCCAGAAAACAAATCTTCCAGATAAACTCCAGACTCTACTAAATACATTGTCTCCGTTGTTGCTTTTCCGGGCTAGACCTGTACAGATTTCTGTCTACCATCTGTTATATAAGTAAGAATCAACAAATTTCATACTTCCCTCACCTTCCTTCCGCGTGCCTCCCAACCCTTTCTATGCTTTTTAATATGCTGTAGAAGATGCATTTATAGATGTGTTTAGCAAAGTCATGGTCCATTATGGGAGAAAATCCTTAACTGTGCAATTTGTGTTCTGTATTGGAGAATATTCTATAAAGCTACAAATGCTAAATTTAATTCTAAAAGTAGACTAAATATATTCTGAGAAATTTTACTGCAGTACGTGAAGATATAATTTTATTTTCTGTACCACAGTTGCAGATATCAGTATCATAACTATAAAACTATTTATTTTTAGCCCCTATTTTAACACTCAGAGAATCCTAAAATGTAAACTGAAATATTGCAGGTTTGATCTGGGTCTGACAATATCATTCAATAGTATAACCTTTTCATTTTCACTGGTTTAGATAAGAAAATGAAGAAAGTAAATACAAATTTGTAGTATTCTTGTGAACTTTTTGGATAACTCTAATACCAAGAGGCAGTACAGAATTTGAAAAATAGTATGTGTGTTTGACTGCTCAAAATGCAGATTGTGAGGCAGATGGCTTAAGCCTAAAAAGCTAACATTATCTATTACTTACACTGAGGCATGAAGTTGCAACAGCTTTATTCTGAGATGGAGAAGTTTATTTTAGCATGACTCAGGAAGTGTAAAAGGTCTGGAAAAGAACCGAGCAAGGCTACATGCTCATTGGCTACTGTGATTTGGGCATTAAATTTGCAATGGTGACATACGTCTTAAAGATTCTGTGTTGTTTTTAAGGAGTAATTGCCATTATTTTATTGCTTATTGTTAATGTTGACGCTAATAAGCAAAGAACTATGCACCACGTATTAAAATAGTAAAAATTAAATCTGATTTCTTTTCTATATTTCTGTAGATTAATGCCAGAATTGCCTAAATTTGATGATGAAGATCTCAAGTCTTATGGTGATGAAGAGGAGGAATTGGCATTGTGTGTATTTTTTTCCTCGTGTTTTTTTGTAACTGTTTTCTGTATTTTTTAAAAGGTGGTACAAGACTTGAGATTTGCAGCAGTCATCTGTCAGGACAAGTTGAAAGACATGGTTGTGACAGTGGGGTCATAACTATTGAAAATTTTAAATATAAATGGTTAATTCTGCTTTCGTGCTAGGACTGAAACCAATATTTGCAATTGTTTTCAATTGTTACTAGAGTAAGTGCTCTATATTGTACAGTCTTAACAGATTTTTACTGTATTCAGAATGTGTCTAGCTGCACAGGTAAATTCAGTTTCTTGAACCTCCAAAATTGACCTGGGTGTTTTATACAGCTCGAATCTGATAAAGTCAACAGATTGAAGAGGGAATATGGTAATAGTTTTAAAAAACCATTTTTTTTAACCTCAGCCCAATGATTAATACCTCTCCTTCCTATGGAGCTGCAAAAGGCTTTTTAATCTAATGTGAAAGCCCAAATCCAACACATTCAGTGATGAGGAGATCCGTCATTCAGTTGCTCCTTTGTTGGTGTCAGTTGACAGACAAGAAAGCAAAACAGCTGTCCATGATCTAGGTTAAATCAGCTCAGCCATAGAGCAGTTTCAGATTAAAGTGATCAACATTCCGTTTATATTTGTCTTGTAAAACACCAGCTGTCCATTTCAGGGGAAAAAAAAGAAAATAAAGTTTCACTGTGTGAATCTGAAGTAAGTTATCCTGTCAGAAAAGCCCCCTTTTATGTTCTACATATATGGCTTTACTATCAGTTGTTTAGGAACACTCTGAATATAAATGCAGTTAATGCTCTGCTCAAGATTTAAATTTACTATACCAAATAACATTTGTCCATAGATCACCTCCAGCAGCTCTTATGTCTGTCCTGGCCACTCAAGAACTCCTGCTAGAAAACATCCTGGAATGCATTCCAGTTGGAGAATTTGCAGTTATTCAGCCCCTGAGCGATGAGTTCTGCCTTGTTCTAGGTTATCTTCTCACTTGGAAGTTAACTTTAGCTTTCTTCAAAGCAGCTTCTTCTCAGGTATATGTTCAGAGTCTTTTCTTTTTAATTTAATTTCTTAACATGCTTATTTGGTTTGAATCTTGAAGTTTCATCCAGCATTTACATTCTTTCAGTTTTGTATGTTCTTATATCGTGGTTTTGTGGAATTCTGAAAGCATTAAAAGACTTATGCTTCTGCACTGCAATAATTAAGGATGGTAATTTTGGAGTAATGAAGAATTAAGATATGTTAATAGATTACTTTTTCTGGCATCCTCAAACAAGCTTGCTACGTTTTATGATCTTATAATCATTCAAAATGGTGCAGAGAACTAAATTACTCTTCTAGACACTTGTTCTGTGTCACAGTCTTGCTTTTCCTCCCTACAGAAACATGTTTGTATTATTTACAGACTAAGCTGTATTTGCTAAGTCTCATCTGTATTTTGTGGTTTGTTTTGTTGTTTTGGTTTTTTTTTTTCACACTATCAGCTGCGAGTTCTCTACTCTCAATACCTTAGAAGAACTAAAAGCTTGAATAAACTGCTTTATCACTTGTTCCGGCTTATGCCTGAAAACCCCGTCTTTTCTGGGCCACCTTCAGAAGTTCCAAATAAAGACACAAAAACCTTCTTTACTGAAGAGCTTCATTTGGATGTTAAAGGTTAGTAAAAACTGTATTTTTGCATTTGTGAAAATTTTCATATTGCTGAAGTTTAAATATTTTTTTTCTGCTTAAAATACATATTTAGAAAATCTTACCTATAAAATACACAAATACATACAAATGTTTAAAAATCTTTGTCTAACACTTTCCATGTGAACCTTACACAGAGTTGAAATATTTATAAGAAAAATGAAGAAGAAAAAAACAAATTAGCAGCAAATGCTTAGATTATTCATTTAGGGCAGAAATAATACATTACTTCAATCTGAATCATGAATGTATGCAAAGATTCCAGAATAACTAAAAATATGTGATTTATTCTGGAACTTTTCCATTTCTTCTTGATAATTTTTTATACTAAATGGAATTTCTATTTTTTCTTCTCTTTTAATACATAAATAAGAAACAAAAATTTTAATATTGTTTAAAATTTTTTGAGGTGTTAAATTATGTGGTGTTTTCGTCACACTGTTCATAAGACCCAGAGTTAATTAGTCATGATGAGATAAGATAGGCTGGATTCTTTTAGCTGAGAAATATGAAAAAGTGAATTAGTTCTGAAAGTTAACGTCACTGAGAGAATTAATTTTTTATATATAAATACAGGTTACAGGTATATACCTGTAAGCAAAGATATCGAGTTCTCAATTTTTTGCTTGAACATCACTGTATGTTACAGAAGGATTTATCTGGGTGACGATAAGAAAGAATTACTAACGTGATAACCCAAGAGAAAGATTTCTGTTTATGCGCTTCTGTAGAACTCTGCAGATCTCAGATATGCTCCAAACATCTTATGGGTGAACGTTTTGTCATTTGTAGAATATAAAATTATTCTTGATTTCTGGTAGTTCACCAAGAGTTCATCTCTAAATTAGAAGATGCATTTCCAGTTGTGAAGTGTTAGCCTGAGAAGCAAAGGAACCAGACTCATGGAGAAAGGCAGAGTCAAACAAGCACTAATTGTAGCAAATACGGAAGGAGCACGTACGGTGAAATTCCAGTTACCACAGTTATGTTGGTATCAAAATTTTTGTATCTGGTGTGGACGAACCAGCATTTGTGACTAATGCGTGAAGAGTATTTCATCATCCTTTCTTTTCCTCCCAGGGACAGGAGTCCTGTCATCCCAGATCCCACACTTGGCCTGCTCTGTGTACCATATAACGCTGAAAGACTTGCCAGCCATGGTCAGGCTTTGGTGGAATAGCTGTGAGAAACGTGTCTTCAATGTTGTAGATAAATTTACAAGCAAGTATGTCAGCAGCGTGCTTTCTTCACAGGAAATATCTTCTGTTCAGAATAGCACACAGTTATTTAATGGCATAACGGTTAGTAAGTTTTTCTTTATTTATTTATTTCAGGTTTTTTGCAAACGTTTTAAGAAATTACTGTTACTTCTCAGAGACAGACTGTTATATTGTATTACAGTGTTGTATACGATTGCATTTTCGTTATTCTAAATGACTGATGAAAACACAATTTAGCTTGGTATTGATATATTAAGTTGATGTTTATTAATACTCTGGAAAAAATAGAAAAGAATGGGGTTTATGATGTTGGAGAAGTTGAGGGTGTAAGTGGAAGATGCTGCTATCAATATACTTCTTTTTGGTTTATTAAAGAACGTAATGAGTAACTTGAAAAACTCTGGTAATTTCTTCTTGGTTTGCCAAGATAAGAGGGGATTTTTATTTTCTTTGAGAAGAGTGTTTTCCTGGTCTAAGAAAATCATTTAATGCGTGTAGTACAGTATTCATGGTTTATATATACGTATAAAAAGATCGGAGAAGGTGTGTATCCCTGTGGAGTTTTTTAATAATGTGTGTTGTCTTTGTAGGTAAAAGCTCGGTCTGCTGCACGGGAAGTCATCGCTACTTACTCAGTTGATGATATATTTATTGAACTAATAATACAACTTCCATCCAATTACCCGCTGGGATCCATAACAGTTGAGAGTGGAAAGAGGGTTGGTGTGGCCGTACAGCAATGGCGCAATTGGATGCTACAGTTGAGCACCTATCTTACACATCAGGTGAGTTTAGAGAACGCCCATCCTTCTGAAAACTGGAGAGTCCTGATACTATAAAAACATTCCTAGTAATGTAATATTATTTAGATCGATGTAAGGAATCTCATCAATAGATCTCTCAGTTGCCATCTGCTTTTCTCCAGATGCTCACCCAGAGAGGTAAAATTACCACTTATTGAGTCCTTTTAAATCTATAGCCAAAGTTAAAAATTTAGACCTCTTAAGACATGGGCCATGTTTGCCCCGCGTGGCAATGCTGTTTGTCCTGGTTTAAAGAGACCATCTGTTGTTCATTTTAGCAGCCAGCCCAGCCCAAACCATGTCAGCCATCTCAACTATAAATTGGAAAAAAAACCCCACCACCACAAACACAACAAAAACCCCAGTACGTGAAATTCTCTAAAAGATTGGTGGTTGCTGAAGTTGCATCATCTATGGTTAGAACGTAACAAAACAGTGACTGAAAATTTTAAAATCCCCTTGTAAGTGTGTTCTTTTCATTGTGGTGGATGCTTGCATTTCTATAGATCAGACTATCAGCTGTATTTCATGAGTTGGCTTTACAAATTGCTCACTGCATATATTGCCTGTGATTTCAGGTTATAAATCCTTCAGGCTTTGTTTCCTTCATGTATTTAGGAATAACAGCAAGAATATTCTGAAGGAATTCTGCAGCATTAACAGCTCTTTTCTCTCCGTTAGAATGGAAGTATAATGGAAGGCTTATCCTTGTGGAAAAATAATGTGGATAAACGTTTTGAGGGCATTGAAGATTGCATGATCTGTTTTTCAGTCATTCATGGCTCCAACTATTCTCTGCCTAAAAAAGCTTGCAGAACGTGCAAGAAAAAGTTTCATTCAGCTTGCTTGGTAAGTATCTGGACTGAACGCTTTTAAATAGGCAGAATATCCATTTACAGCTTGAACAAGGAACTTCTGCTGTAATACCATTAGTTCTCCATTATGTTGTTGGAGTCTCTGGGATTAACAGAAGTCGTCATTTATTTGTATGGATTTTGTGCTGTTCATTTTTTGTACTACCCAGTTTTGAACTATCTGTTTCATGTTCACTAAGAGATAAGCCATTACATCCACATAGGGTGTAGCAGCAGCATCTTGTTGTTACCAGCTCAGAAATGGAAATAGAAAAGGTTAAATTTCAGTTTATGCATCGTGCTCTTTAGTAAACCCTGCTGATCTGGATAATTAACATTTAGCTCTATCCAAGTCGTGATAGGCATTGGTTACGTGGAACAGGTTGCCATCTCTATGGCCATAGCGCAGGTGAGTTATTGCTGCTTCAAAAATGTTAGCTTTTTATTCTAAAATGACACTGGGGAAGAATTCCTTTGTGTCAGTTTGGTTTGTGGGGGTTTTTTTATTGTATTGATTTTTTTTTTTATTGTATTGATTGTAATATTTTTATTTTGATTGGATTGATTTTTTTGATAGAATTGTGTCTGTGTGTATGTATATACATGCATATATACACAAGTGGAAAAAGGGTTTTGGTTTTTTTTCCTATGTCGTCTTGGTGGTTTTTTTAAAGCGTAGTTCAAGTTTTGCTAATGATACTCATGGGCAAATAATGGTTATTATTGGTGACTGATAAAAGAGTGTTCTTGATATTCTATTTGTATATTAAACAGTTGTCTTTCTCTTCCAGTACAAATGGTTCACATCCAGCAACAAATCCACCTGTCCACTCTGCCGAGAGACGTTTTTCTGAAACAAAACAGTCTTTCTTCCTTCTGTGAACTCGGGAATAAATGAAGGAGGAGGAGGCAATAAACTGAAAGAAGCAAACTACTTGGAAATACTGTCAGTTACTTTAAATTTTTGACTAGTGGGATATGAAACATATTTACCTCTGGACTGTTTTTTGTAAGTTTGAAGATTCTTCTTTGATATAAAGAAATATATAAGAATAATTTATTTTAATTTGTATATTTTCAAGGTATTGAGATATGTTAAAAATACAGAAATAATGTAGAGTTAAGTCTGAAAAGTGGTGTTTAAGCCACGGCATAGCTGATTAAAACCTCTTTATTTTAGGTCTATTCTAACGTGGCGTTATGCACTTAACCCAGATCACGCCTCTGAATGCAAAGGGTGAATTTAAGACAGGATGGTATAAAGACTTGGGGTTTGATTATAGCACGTACAGGGTAGTTTCTTTGATGGTGGGGAAAAAAGGATGTTGTTGCTGTTAGACATTAAGGCATGGAACTAGCATGATAACCTTCTGGTAAAGCATAAAATTTAAACATGGCATGCTCTAAACTAAGGTGTTTATAAACTGAGCTTTCACCTTTAACAGTCTCGTTTTCTCAAAAAACCTCAGTCATCCAGCACCCTAAAAACATGAAAACTTGAAAGTCCAAGTAAATAGAGAGAGTACAATCATTCCTGCATGACCATGAAAGGTACTACCTCTTTATCAACAATTGGCTTTTTAAAGAGAGGGCATAGGCACTGATCAGTTCTTGTTTTCATGGTTGCAGTTAATGGCTTCATTAGCTGGCTATTTAATTATCTCTGATTGTACATTGTACTTCCACTGTCCCGTAATAATGACTTTTTAATGAACGTGACAGATGTATCAGAATTAAATATTGTCTCAATTTCAACTATACGTTTATTTCATGCTTTTCTTTTAACAGCAGTAACATAGTAATAATATATTTTGGCTTGGATGGTATTTGTGGTGGATTTCTTTGAAAAGTCAATAAAAGGGGAGGACTAAATGAATTTGGGCAATGTTTGTAGTGTCTGGATGGCTTTTTCCCATGTGTGATAATAAACTTTCAGAAATTAATAGTATACATTTTCAGGTGCCAAGTTTATAGCACGATCAATTGACTGTACCTCAAGAGCTGCTTATTTTAGATTCTGTATCGTCCTTTTTAAGGTCACAGCTCTAGAAATTATTTTTAGCCTTTGATAACGGGTAATGCTGGGTATCCAGAAATTTCTTGATATTTTTTTGAGAAAGAGAGAATGGACAGGATATAAAACTGGTATTTAAAACTGATATTGAAAAGGTCTGAAAGTACAGATTAAGGAGCAAGCTTTTCATAAAAGAGCAAGTAATTTTTCATAATTACTGATACTAAAACTCCAGGACTGTCTCAGTTGCATCACTTTGTTTCAGACAAGACCGGTTCTCCTAAATTACTTTTTTGCAAGTTAAATAACTGATGTGAAGGGCAGTTGTGGTTAACCAGGTATTGCTTGAAGAGAACCAACTTAAACTTGTCCACAGATCTTAACTTGCAAATTACTAAGAGCAGCCTTGGGGAGAGCTTTTGTCTTGGCTCTGCTAGAACGAAGAGGTGCAGGCACTCCCAACACAGCACCAGCTCTTTTGACACTGGGGGAAGCAGAATTTTTGCTTTCTTCTTGGTAAGCTTGACATCACGTAGGAAGCCTGGATCTGCCGTGCAGCTTATTCTCAAGTGCACTGAATGCAGGAATATGCTTCCCAAAACTCCCCGGAAAGCATCACATTCTTTGGCCTTCCTAGGAGAAGGGAATAGGAGTGCCCTGGCAAATGCTAAGCGTACAGCAGACCTCTGTGCACACAGAGCAAATTTCAAAATCAAAAAAAGGAAAAATAAAAAGTCACCTGGTCTTTCCCTAGTTCCCAATCTTCACCGGGGTGATGGGAGCATAATAGGAGTCAGTTCTTACAGAACTCATCCCTGTCCTTACTCAGATTTATTTTGGCAAGTACTGCCACTTGACGTTGCAGCAGACAGCTGTGGGGCCAGGACTGACTTATGATCCATTAAAGTGGACACACACAGTTCCTTGTCAAATATTCACTTATTAAATTATCCACTGAAATTGTTTTTTGTTGAAAGCATGTTATGCTTTATTATACTTTCTGTTCTGATCTCCTGTTCTGATTTTCGTTATTCTGTCCTTTTATAATTTAAAACTGCATATGCTGATAAGCATCTGTACCAGATGTCTGCCCTTTTTTATCTTTGATTACCTTTTAAAACTAATTCTTCAGCTGTAGCTAAAAGCTGGACAGATTAACTAAAACTTCCTTTTGTTAAACCTGTGGTCTGATTCTACTATGTTTTGATTACATCTTAAAGCCTTCTTTTGCTGTTGTGAGTTTTTTTGCTCAGCAACCTAACTTTGTTAGGCAAAGTGGTTAGCAACATTAAACTTCCAGAGCTGTCTCAGCATTTTGGTTTATACAAACAGCTCTACTGCTATAATTATAACCTCAAAGCCCATGATTCTACATGAAAGCAAAATCACCAAGCATAAATCCTCCTCTCCTCGCAGTTTTGTAAGGGAGAACTGAATAAGACAAACAAAAAAAGCGTGGCTTAACAAAGGGTTTGTCATCAAGTCAAAAAGGTTCTAGAATTAGGAAGCAAAATGACACTTTAGAACTGACCAGTTGGTAAGATGGAACAAAATGGTGCTGAAATTCTTCAGTGGAAAACTGGAAACATGTTATTTCAAGAGAGTCACAAAGTTTCCTCAGTTTCTCACCTTTGACATTTTTTAGACAAATTATTCAGGAAGGAAAAATCAAGAAGGTCCCAAGAGTAGCCTCACTTTGATCAATGAAATGCAAATATTTTTTTCAGACTTACTAGTTTCAAGTACTAGAATTCCTAGTTTCTCTAAACTGTGTTTGTATTCACATTCCTGTTTAGCTATATAAAAACAATTTGACAGAAAAGTTACTTAAGAGGATGCATTACCTGCACTTGAATTGTTGAATTGAATTGCAGTGCTGCTCTTCAGTGGTCTTTGAAGCTGGGGAATGGTGACCCTTAGGATGTAAAAGATGTAAAATAATCACAATTCCCGCAATCCAGTCCTTTTTGTACTTCCTTCAGGATGGTATAAGGAACAACTTTGATACCAGGCCATTGTCAGTTGACTTTTGACCTGTCTAAAGTAGCTTCTCCCATCCCTTTCAAGGTCAGTTGCTTCGAAAGCATTCTCCCAGACAGCACTAGTGGTGCTGGGTATAAGCCAAACACCTTCCTCGTCAGCCTGTTCCCACCACGTAGCACATGTCTCTTAGTACCATTGGGACAATGCTCTATTAGATCTCTCTGTAGGCACCAGGAGGGGGAGGAGGCTGCAATGGAAAGCTCTTCATCAGGATCTGGTGGTCAACAAACAGCTTCCCCTTTTGGATAGTAATTTTGAGGGAGAGCTTTTATTCTACTTGCAGTCATTCTTTTCAGCTATTAAAAACTAGCCTTTTTAATAGCATCTTGTGTTCCCCCCCCATAAGACCTCTTATTGGATGAGAACTCTTCATCTAATCTGAAATATTCCATATTACCCTCCGTGTAAAATGGCATAAAAGGGGGCACGATCACCACAGTATTGCCCAGAGGACTTCAGTACAGTAACAGCTTCCTTTTGACCCAGCTCTGGAGATACATTTACTGCATCTTTCTGTTCAGAATTATACAGTGTTTCCTTATAACAGAAACTCAGTAACTATGTCTTAAACCTGTACAAGTGCCTGATGCTACATCAAAATGAGTAATACTCATTACAAATATTCATGTCAATGTGGCATGGGTATAGACTAGCTATTAAACAGGAAAAAATTGTATCAAATACATTGTTTTAATAAGCCCTAGGGACAAATATACAGATACTTATTTTTAGAGGAAAAAGTCTTTAGTGCTTCAGTGTAAATGCAGCAGGGTAAGGTATTTCACAGTTCCCCTGTCCTTCACAGAGCCAGAGGGCAATTGTACCTCTGGCAGCAGGTAACAGCTGGTTAATATCCACATTAAAAATAAACACACAGAATCTTGATGAGTTTCAGTGCAGTGATCAGGAAGTGAGGATACACCTTAAGAGGGTGAAAATCCTGGCTTAAAAATTGATTTGACAACTTCAGCACTGTGTGTTTAACTTCCTGCATGCCATCTGGAAGGTTAAGAGCAGTTATGAAGACTTCCTAAATTTGAGGATAGTAAGCATCTCTTGTCCTGCTTGCCTGGAAAGTACTCGTGTGCCTTCTAAGCCACTTTTCTTCATTGTTTCCAGAATTTCATCTGTAATTGAAAGTGCAGTGTTACAACCAAGTTTTATATAGAAATCTGCTATAAAAGACAGTGCTAACGTATCTGCCAAACATAACCTGTAAAACAAAGATTATAAAGTGTATCCTCTTGCTCTTTCAGAGAACAATTTTTATGCAAGGTACTCTGGCACCAGGAAAAAATAAAGTTTACGATTTACTAAGTGAAGTTCTGCATTTTGGTGTTATTAAGAGCAATGAATAACTCAATTCTGAAGCTAAATTGTAAGAGAAAATGAAATTCATAGCAATTTCTCCTAGAAGTTGCCTGATCAGCTGTAAAAAATAATCTTTTTTTTTTTTGAAATTATGTCATAATATATAACCATTACACAATTAGATCAGAAGTGTGACTTCTTTAATCTTTGACATCTGTAGAGAAGAGATTTGGACTTACTCCTTCTAACTAAAGGCTTTTGCATTTTCAGTTTACAGCACCATTCTCTTTCAGGAGAAAAGGGTGCTCTGGCTTCACTACTTAGTTACCTTTCCAACTTCAAGTCTTGCAGAGCTGCTGGACCCAAGACCTACATACTACTATTTTCTAAACTAGCTCAGGAAGTTCTTAGTTTTGGTAAATTTGCTTATATTTTTGGTTTAGCTTAGCATACACTGGATGCATAAGGCATGGATTCAGAAAAAGGATTCCAAGGGCATCGTGTTATGTAAGAGTCCCTCTGTAGGTTAGACCCTCACCCAAACTTGGAAAATGAGAAACACAAGAGTCTGGTTTGTATGAAGCATGCAGGTACACTCTTGCCATCTACAGCATTTCTAAACCATGACCTAGAACACCTATATGAATTTCAATACGTGCTGTCAATCTTCAATTAGTTACTATCACCACATGTTAGATTCAACTCATGTTATGTGCTACTTTTTCTTGTTTACTGAAGTCTGATAATGTAGAGAATGCTGCTGTGATCAACACTTTGATTAAGACAGTTTTAAATCTGGTTTGGCATATTAAAGGGTCCAAGGAAAGTCATCACCTGGATCATTTTCTCTAATTGTGACCAAGTAGAATAATCCTCCTGGTGAAAGTAGGTCTGGTACTAATGGAAAAACTCTATCCATTACTTCTCTGCCCTTTTTCCCACCGGCCCAGGATGCTTCTATTCCATGGCTTTCCACCTAGGAAGAATGAAAGCAAAGATTATCTTAATACAGAATGACCCAAGTGTCAGTGGTACTTATAAGGGAAATGTCACCATCATCTCTAGCTTTAGGTGTCTGCCATTAGACATCTGACAATTTGATTCAGCAGATTAGTTTATGCAGGAAAATTACTTCAAGACTACTTTCCTACACAATGAACATAGTACTTTTGTTTCAAATTCTTTTCTTAAACTGAATTAAAAGAACTGTATTTTGTCACCTGCTTTGTATGTATTTTCTTGTAATGTTTTATGAGATTTTTTGTCAATTGGAAAAGTGGCCAGAAGACCCTTTAAGTGTTCATGTGTCAAATTCTGAGAGTAGGAATCTGCAGAAGCAGAGGATATTTATTTTCACTGAATTTCACTGAATTTTTTGGAGTTGGAAGGGACCATAGAGATGATCTAGTCCAACTCCCCTGCCAATGCAGGACCACCCAGAGCATGTCAGAGCATGCCTCTCAGGACTGCATCCAGACGGGTCTTGAAAAT